>JANAVB010019386.1:0-48685 GCA_029216955.1 Iris pallida
ATGGCCACCAGATCGTAGCGGCGGCCGCCACGTGGGTTATCTAGAAAAATTGTAACAAGGCGAGATACGAAGGCCATCAGTACAGCCAGACCACTAATTCGGGACCATTCGTCATGCCACAAACGGAGACTCCTGCAAGCATGGCCAAGAGGCTTTCTGGAACTATCTTTTTTTTCTTGGCTTAGCCTTTTCTTCAGTTTACCTCTTCTTTTGTCAGTATACGTGTATAGGCTTCGACATTTTGCGCCTTATGGTATACTTGTAAAGGTTCGGCCTTTGCAGCCCTATTGAATAAAATGGATGGTTCTACTATATAATAAATATATATATCTAAGAATATTTTTTTTTTTATATAAATATATATATATATATATAATATATATCATAACATAAAAAAATACCATATATATCTATATATATTATATATATATTATCTATATATATAACAATATATATATATATAGGTTTATGTTTTCTGATATATGGATTTATGGTTTTTATATCTATATATCTATAGTGCTTGGCTCCCGGTTTTGGCGGACCCTGGCGATTTCTGGGCGATCCGCAAGATTTGGAGGATGGAGGCAACGGCGGGGGGCTCCGCCCTCCTTAGCACCCGTGCGCCGCCAAGGGCGGCTCAGGCGGACATCCGAGGGGGAGGCCGATCTGCGGGGGGGGGGGGGGGGGGGGGGGGGGCTCCGCCCCTCTTTCCGGGTCTTCCTCCGGTGATGCGGCGGTGAGGCCGCCGTCTTTGGCGGGGGGCTCGGCCTCCCTTGGCCCCCGAGCGCCGTCGAGGGCGGTTCAGGCGGACGTCCGAGGGGGAGGCCGGTTTGCGGGGGGGGGGGGGGGGCTCCGCCCTTCTTTCCAGGTCTTCCTCCGGTGACGCGGAGATGAGGCCGCTGTCTTTGGCGTCGGAAGCTTCGGCGGGGGGCTCTGCCCCCCTTGGCCCCCGGGCGATGCCGAGGGAGGTCCAGGTGCCCGCCCATGGAGGAGGTCCGGTTGCGGGGAGGGCTCCGCCCATCTTTGCGGGCCCTCCTCCGATTCTGTCGTGGAGGTGAGGCCGCCGTTGGCTCCTTCGGCTGCGACGCCTCAGGCGACGGGGGCATGCGACGGTAAGGATGGCCCGGTGAGCTTTGCTGCAGTGGTGGCGGGGAGCTCAGCGACGGGTTTGGCGGGCGCTTAGTCGAGAGTTTTCTTTCGTCCAGCCACTATTGTTGACGGTCGGAAGATGGCCGTTTTCTCTCCGTTGGACATAGAGGCCCTTACAGCGCCCTGTGGGTTGGACCTTATCGGAAAGTTTGCTCGACGGAGACTTCCAACTGAGACCATTAAGAAGGATTTTGATTCGAGGGGATTCAGTGGGTTGATTGAAGTTAAGGCCATTGACGATCGCCACGTCCTTATTCGTCCTCATGAGGAGAGCGATTTTCTTCGGCTAAGATCCAAGGACTGTTGGTTCGTTGACGGGTCCCGATGGTGTTATTCAGGTCTTCGGTAGATTTTTCGCCGATAAGAGGGGATCCGCGAGTTCCAGTCTGGGTTGCCTTCCCCGGGCTTCCACATTGCATGTTTGATACTAATGCGGTTCTATCCATCGCTTCTGGTCTTGGCACTCCGCTCTATACGGACCGAGCAACGGCATCATTTTCCAGGCCGGGTGTTGCTAGGGTTTTGGTTGAAGTGGACGTCAGTAAACCTTTACATCATGAGGTTTTCTTTCAACTTCCTGATGGCGTCCGTTCGCAGCCGGTCATGTTTGAGCGGACCCCACTATACTGTGTTGCATGCGGCTTGTATGGCCACGTTGAGAGTGATTATGGTCGACCCAAGGTGGAGACGCCGGCGGTGGGTGTAAAACCCCTAAATTTCTACTATATTTTTGGTACTATTTTAATTTTTGTACGCCGCATAGTCGTATTGTACATTGCGCGCAAATTTCGTTTATTCATGAATGCTCGACGAGTACGAATATGTGCGAGCGTACATATTTTTGGAAAACATTTATTTTATTTTTAATATATAATAATTATTTGTATTTATATTTACTTAAGATTGTGAAAAGTATTGTATTGGGATGGCCAAAACTTATTATTTTATTTAATTATAAAAGGCTATCTTATTTAATTGTGGCAATTTAGAAAAAACTATTTTTATGCAAATATTCTTGCACATGAGGTACATAAATTTTAATTCATATATATAAATTCATTTCCGAAATTATTATACCAATATTTTATTATTCAAAAAGATATTTAATAATATTTAATATTTTCGAAATTATTATTATTGGTATTTTTGGAAAATATATTTGGAAATTATTGTGGCCAATTTAAATCTCGATTTGATTTTATGGATTTAATTTAAATAGTTAAAGGATATAATTGATACATAAATTGAGTTTAGATTATCTAGTTTTAAATTAGATATTAATTTTAATTTGGATTGGATTGGATTTAAATTAATCCAAGTGATTATCCAACTGGGTATTTCCACCTCCTATATATAGGAGAGGTACTCCTCCATATTTTCCACACTGATGTGCATCGTGTCTGTGACGCATATTCTTATTCCAAGTTTACATTTACAAGTCGTCGTCACCATGTCAGACACACCCGACAATACATCTCCTACTCCTCTGCCATTCTCCCGACACTGCCATCATCGTCACCACCCTCTGCTACTTCCCGATCAACCGCCAACGGTAACCCCGTCGTTCCTCCGGCATCCCCGCCACGACCGCTCACCATTGCCACAACCAGCGACACCGAGCCACCCCTATGGTCATCCCGGACTCCTATCATACCGCCGCCATCACCGCCACCTACGACAACCCCTCCTCCTCTCTTCCCCAAACCCAGCAACCTCGTCACCATCATCGGCACCATCGCCGGAAACCCCAGGAAACCGTCGACACCATCCCCATAACGCAAAAGAAAGAAGAAAAAAGGGAAAACCAGGCCCAAAACCCTCACCTGAGCCGGCGTGCCACCGCACCGTACAGCCGGGACTCCTCCGCCGGCCTTGCTGGTGATTCCGCCTCCACCCGACCTCTGCTGGTGGAGCTTTACGCCACCAGCCTCGATCACCTCGCTGTGCCGCCCACGGGAGCACGTCCTCCGTGCGTGGACCCGTCGCCGGCCAGATCGGTCGCGTACCATCAGCTTAGGGCCCTCGCCCAGGTCCGGCAGCCGCCGCTGCGGCGCTCTTCGCCACGGATCCGCCCCGTCGTGCCGGGGATTCACCGCGCCGACCACCGCGCGACTCCGCGCGCCCTCCGCCGAGCTTCCTCCGTATCTCACCATGCCCCCTCCGCCGCGGCGATAACACTCTGCCGCGTCCCCGAGACCCCGCGCCTCCTCTATCCTCCTTTCCAGCCGGCGCCGTCCGCCCACACCCGCCGAAGCGCCGCCCCTTTGGTAAACCCCCTTCCCTTATTTCCCTCTCTCTCTCTCTGAAATCATTTCCAAAGTGGCTCGAAAGAAAGCTGTAGGGTTTTCAAGTTTTATAATATTATTTTTAGTATCATTAATATTATTAATATTATATTTATTATATATTACTATTAATATTTATTATTATTAAATATTATTAAGTTTATTATTATTATTATTATATTACTGTTATTATCATTATAATTATTATTATTAGTATTATGTTATTATTATTATTAATATTAGTTTCATTATTTTCTCATCATCATTACTATTATTATTATTATTATCATTTGTTTTATTCATCATTATTATTATTATTATCATTATTTTTATTTATTATTATCATTATTATTATTATCAATTATTATTATTATTACTATTAATTTTCTTGATTATTATTATTATTAGATATATTGATATTTCTATTGTATTGATAGTAAATATTTACCTAAAATATGTTGACCAACAAAAATGTAGCCTCTTATAAAATAATTTATTGTATTCCTTTTAAATATTTATCTAATTAATGAAGATATAGTTTTTGTAACCATAATTTTTATTTTGATAAACTTAGAGTTTGTAGCCTAAAAACGATTTTCGATTTTTCAAAGTATGTATTTTATTTAAAAACTATTTAACAAACAAAATATTTTCTTTCAAGTGTTATAAGTACTTTCTAAAAATTAGTATATTTATCTACTCCACAAATTTTTGCAATTATCCACATTACTCATGACTGATCATATTCCTAATTTCTCACGATTCGGACCATGTTGCATCGACCATGGCTATTGGACAGAACAGGATTTGTCGGATCATCGCACCACACCAGGCGACATACCAGACAAGACACCTTGCCTTTACCGTTTAATTTCTTGCTCAATATCATGCATACTTTTTCTTTATGTTGTTCTTTCAAAACTATATAGATGCAAATTATTATACTTTATGCAATTGGCTTAGAGTTAAGGGACCGCCGTATGTTTAGGACATCTCATAAACTGTCACGATGTGCCACGGATTGTGTGTGAGTTGTGAGTCGCATATAGATGCGGACTTGCGTGCTGACTGATCATTGGTGCATACAGGCCGTGCGTTAGGATATAGCTGCCAATAGATTGTATAGAAGACTTGGCAGTTATTAAGGATTTAACAGTGTCGTGGAGTCGACACATGTATAGTATCATTGGGGGGAGGGGACAGTTATTAGCGTAGGGACTACATTTTATTTTTACACACTTTTTGGGCCGAGGGTGACTCTCATGAGCACTACCTTCTGTCCAGGTCGATAGCGTCTCGGATGAGCGCTACTTGCTGGCCACTCTCTATTACTTACTTGCGTAATCCGTTACAGCCCCTGCGTAGAACGTTGTCCTCAAAGTACATATCACCTAGAATGGGTAGAAACCTTTACTCATGCATACTTTTCTGTTGAGCTTTATTTATTCAGTTTATGGCATGATATTATGTGTCTTGTTACGTCCCTCTGAGGACCTGGTTTTTCCCCAGGTGTGTGTTCATGTTTTCTGCAGGTGTTCTAGCCAAGGTCGTGATCTTCCCCATTTCTCGAAGATGATTGCTCTTAGTTTGTTTTATCATTTTGTCGATCGCTTTCTTGTACATTTATATCATTGAGATAGTTGGTAGTGGACTTTGTCTTCGCCCAACGTTTGTACCATAACTATTCAAGTTGATCCTATCTTTATTTTATTATCTTTGTGGATGAGATTTAGTGTCTTGGTTTTCTACATTTTATAGCTTATGTGTACATACGAGCCGTATATTTACTCGTATGTATACAGTTGGCATGATACGTATCTAGTCTCAAGTATTTGGGACTGGAGCGTTACATATTTTTGTGGTGGCTCATGCAGGTCAAGTTTGCCGTTTCGGTTACATGACTGTACCGAGCGGGCCTGCAATATAGGATAAGAATCTAGGAATCTCATCCACATACTTGATCACCTTCCTTGACCTTCCTTGATTTCCATATTCCGACTCCCGTGGCTTTCCTTGATTCTTTGCATCTTGCTTGAACTCTTTCTACCAACACCCTATCATCTCGTGTTTAAACATGGTTAGAAAAATGACTGCACTACTATATACTTAATGGTCAACCCTTTGGTTTGAAGGATTATATTGACAAATAATATCCATTGAGGTTATATTTGAGTATAAAGGCATTTATTTTACCTAGAGATATGATCTTAAGGATTAGTTAATTCCAAGTTGGGTAGTAGCATATTACCGCCTTCAAAAGATAGTGAGAATATTATTTTGTTATTACAAGGTGGTATACACAAGAGGATAGCTGGAGCGAGAAAACAAATTTTTGATTTACGAAATTTTTGAAATGGTTATGATTATTAGGGATATAAAAAAAATCAATTGAGAAATAACTTACGTTTTTATTGTGACGCATGATTTACGGTTAACTTTAAAAGTTTGGATTGTAATATTATAAAGTTTATCTCAAGATTATTTAAGGAGTTTTAATTAAGATTCTTAGGCAACTAGAGAGGACGAAAGTTTGGTTTGAGAGAGCTTGAGGTTTAAAATTGAGTCGTACAATTTATAAGTTTATTTAATTTTGAGTTGAAGAAATGAGGGAGGATATGAAAGCGACTTTGAAGGAAAATTTTAAATTTAAATTGTGTCATATGATCTATGATTTAAGAAGTTATTTAGATTTCGAGTTTAAAGGCCTTGATTATGGATATTTAAATTTTGGTAAAAAAAGAGAGAAAAGATTTAATTTGTGTCGCATGATTTGCGATTAATAAAATAGGTTAAGAGTTTATCTCGAGGTACTTTTGAGAATTTAGGAAATTTTAAAAGTGATGGCTTATTGTGAAAAGTTAGTTGTGCCGCATTAAATATGATGAAAGATTTTGGAATTTAATTAAAAGAAATTAAACTTTAAGTTATGATTAAATACTTGATGGAGTATTTTGAGATTTTATTTCGAAACTGTTGAGGAACTTGAAATTTGAAATTAGATCATATATTGGTAGAGGACCAAGAATCAAGCAAGTCACCCTAATGGGATACAAGTATTCCTCACTAATTGCCATGATAGTTGTTTTCCATAAATAAATTCACTTTATTTATTTTGATTCTGGAAAAATACAACTGTAGGAATCCGATCTAGAAGACGATCGCTTTATCCCTTGGACGATGCGAAGAAGAAAAGCTCTCAAGAATTCGACAGCAATTTAGATATTCTGTATATCTGTATAATGAATGAGAAAGAACTCTATTTATAGAGTAAAAAATAAAAAAGATAACTGTCTTCATAACCTATGTATAGTTGAAAATCACGCAGGACTCAATCGTACGCAAGGTTGATGAGCAGTTACTGGACGTGGCCCATAACTGTTGGACACATGACAATCATGCATGAGTCGTGTGCAAGTTACTGGGCATGCATACGAGAGATCCGTGGCATGTCTGCCACATACTCCAATTTGATAATTTGAGATGATAATCCGTTAACTGGTTGAGGATGAAATCCCTGTTGAGATAAAAAATCTACGCTGACTTACAGCAGAAATACTTAGGCTCAAAATATACGCAGACTTGAGGCAGAGGGCTCAGAATACACGCAAACTTGAGGCAGAAGGCTCAGAATACATGCAAACTTGAGGCAGGAACACTGATGTTCAAAATGCACGCAGACTTGAGTCAGAACGGCCAGCTGTCTTGATTCGACGTGCCTCGACTGACACAAAATCTCTGACATTGATTGCTTTGTCAGTCATATTAAATGATGATAAGCTCTTTTTGGCACGCCAACTTGATGAAGACCGAATCTTGTTGAAGAAGATTTCAAAAATCACGCAATAGACGGCTGAGATCTCTTGAATCCCGTACATACGTGGTATACGAGGAGACGTTTATTGATTGTCGTGCTGTCAGTCATAATTACAATCTGACAAATGGTGAGCTGTCTTTGAGTACCATTTTGAACTCTGCGTACTTTTGAGAAAATGATTTGATAGAACTCAGTGTGTCTTTTAGACATTTTTCTGATAGGCTGTATTAACTCAGCGTGACTATATTTTTGAGGCCTACAAAACCTCCTTCAAAGTTTTCGAAAAAATGATAAATTGTTTCGAAATACTTTGAAATCGAGACGAAAAAATGAATTTAGTTACGCTCAAATGATACAGAGAGAGATTTTTTCTGAGAAGATTGGGCCAATAATATCCATACCCAAAGCTTCGAAGGGCCATGATGCTGCTGTTGGGTGTAGAAATTCTGAAGGTTGATGGATAAAATCCGCATAGATTTGACAAGCTTTACACTTATGGGCATATTGAATAGCATCATTTACCATAGTAGGCCAATAATAACCCATGCGTCGAATACGGTCTTGAAGTTTAGGTCCAGGCTGATGTGCCCCACAAATTCCATCATGTGCTTCGCGGATAATTTGTTGGGCCTCATCACCGGCAATACTTCGAAGAAGTAAACCATCATAAGCTCGACGATATAAGATTTTTGTAGTATGATTGTAATAAAATCTGAGTGATCGTCGTCTGATAGATGCTGCCTCACTCGGATTATCTGGAAGGATATCATGCAATACAAAATCTAAGAAAGGAAGTCTCCAATCTTTATCAGTATTCTGAGTCTCAGCTGAATTACTGAAGATGAATTCGATACTAGAATCAGATGAAGATGAAGATGATTTACGATTTAATCTGTCGAACTCTAAATCAATACCGAATCCTCTTGTTGTATTGACATCATGAGATGTTGATTCTTCAATATCAACTGGAAGTCCTAGAGTTAGATTGTTCTCAAGATGAAATAATTCTTGATTGTAAACAACAATCATTTGTTGACGTCTAACCAGAATAGCTAACACTGCCGCAAGATTAGCAAGAGCATCAGCTTCTGTGTTACATGCTCGCCTAACATGCTCGATGAAGAATCCTTCAAATGAAGAAGCCATAGATATGGCCAATCTATGGTAAGGAACCAGATCTTGATGGCGAACTTCATAAGTACCTCTTATCTGATTGACGATGAGTTTAGAATCTCCATAAGCTTCTAAATGTTGAATATTCAGATGTTTAGCGAGTTGAAGACCGATAAGCAATGCATTGTACTCAGCTATGTTGTTTGAACATGGTTGATCGAGAGAATAAGCTCTTTGGATAGCAAGACCTTCTGGCGATACAAGAACAATTCCAACCCCAGCGACAATGTCACCATTAGGACCTATTCTTGAAGCTCCATCAAAGAATAGACGCCAAGTAGGATCTTCTTCAGCAATTTGGTTTGAGTCTAGGACTTCATCTGGGATTTCATCGTAGAGTTTTGAATTTTTTGGAATTGAATGAGCAGCCAGAAAATCAGCTAAAGCTTATCCTTTGACCGAATTCTGAGGGATATAATACATATCATACTGAGCAAGTAAAATTCCCCAGTTAGCCAATCGAGAATTTAAAACACTTGGTTTCTTCATCATGACTCGTATAGGATTGATCCTGGAAATGACATGAATGGTCTAGCCAATGATATAATGTCGTGTCTTTTGGACAGCGAACATAAGGGCTAGACATTCTTTTTCGACCGGTGAATATCGAGGTTCAGCTCCGGTCATGGTACGACTGAGATAGTAAATGGCTTGTTCATGACCATTTCTATTCTTTTGAGCGAGTAACGCACCCAATGAATGACTCATTGCTCGGGTATATAGAAGGAACGGTATTCCTGAAATAGGAGGTACCAATACTGGGGGGTTCATCAGATATTGTTTTATGTCATCAAATGCTTTCTGACATTCGTCAGTCCAGACGAAAGAAACACCTTTCTTCAAAAGTTTATTGAATGGTCTGCAGCGTCCTGAAAGATTAGAGATGAATCTCCTGATATAAGTGATCCTTCCTTGAAATCCTCGTAGCTCTTTTAAGGTGCGTGGAGGACGCATCTCTTGGATGGCTTTGATCTTCTCGGGATCTACGTGTATACCTTTCGAGGTAATAACGAAGCCAAGAAATTTGCCACTAGAGACGCCTAAGAAGGACTTAGTAGGGTTCATCTTAATTGATGCTGACGCATTAGATTAAATATAGTTTTCAAATCTTGGATGTGATCCTCCTTTTGTCGACTTTTGACTGCAATATTATCAACGTAGCATTCGACTATTTTTCGCAAATGTTCACGGAATATAGTGCTCATGGCTCATTGATAGGTTGCTCCTGCATTCTTGAGACCGAATGGCATCACTGTATAACAGTATGTACCGATCGGCGTTCTGAAGGAAGTGTGTTTCTCGTCATCTGGAAACATTTTAATTTGATTGTATCCAGAATACCCATCCATGAATGACATCCGTTCAAAACTACAGGTATTATCGATCATAACATCAGTAATTGGTAGAGGGAACTCGTCTTTAGGACATGCCGTATTGAGATCACGATAGTCTATGCATACTCTGATCTTGCCAGTCTTTTTAAGGACAGGAACTATATTAGCCACCCAATCAGGGTGTTGTTCCTCTCTGATAAACCCAGAAGCCATGAGTTTATTAACTTCGGCTTCAATTGCATCCATAATATCTGAACGGAATCATCGCTGTTGTTGCTTGACCGGTTTAGCATTTGGCATGATATTGAGTTTGTGAGTTGCAATCTGTGGATCAAGTCCTGGCATATCTTCATAGCTCCAAGCGAAGACGTCGATGTATTCGCGAATAAGTTTGATCATGTCTTGCTTATCAGTTTCTGAAAGACTTTCACTAATGAATATTGGTTTGGGGGATCCTTCTTCACCAACATCTATTTGAACGAGTTTATCTTCAGTCGGAGGTTCTTTTTGCTCGAATCTAAACTCCTATTGATTATCTAACCTTTGGGCCCATTGTTCTGATTCGGATGAGATTTCAAATTCGTCTTCATCATTTTCTTCAGGACCGTCAACGAAAACCATGTTGGAAGACAGAATGTTACGGTGGAAGTCACCGATACTTGTATCAGAATCCCAAGAGGAGGAACTAGAAGAATCAAATCTTTTATCTTCGTCAGATTCGGGATCTTCATGGATGATATTGATGAAGGAAGTAGGAGCAATATAACCCAATCCGCATTTTGTCCTTACATATTTTAGAGAAGGAATCCGAACATGCATTCTTCTTCCTTTCCCATTACTGAGGCCAGTTCTGAAGTCATAGCCCATATTTTTGATAATATCTTTAGATTGCTGGCTGTAACGACGCAACTGTAATCTTCCAGAATCATCATTTCTATCATCATCTTCAAGGTTGATAGGGTTTTTTGGTCCTTTGTAGAAGAATATTGGAATGTCTCCTGGTTTTCTGCTAGGTACTAGAAAGCATGAATCTTGTACTGATTCTAAGGATACTTCTATATGAAAAGTCTGTACAACTCCTATGGTTATTGTTTTCAAGTCATCTAACAAATGCAAATAACTATGAACATGATTACAAACATCAATATACTGCAAAGACGGAGATATTTCATTAAATTCAAAAGTAGTAATATTTACATTAGAAGGAGGTTGAACCTTAGAAATCTTAGCCAAATCAATGACTAAAGGGGTAGAAGAAGAACGAGAAGGAGTTTTGTTTCGATTAAGATCGATCACAAATGGCTCAGAAGAGGTGAGCTCCCTTGAAGCTTGGGATGGAAAAGTAGTTCGCCCACCAACAGGGATTACCAGAGTGTCCTGTTTTATAGGTGAAGATGCAGGAAACGTAGTACGCCCACTGACAGGAATGATCAGTGTATCTTAGGTAGATGATTAAGGTAATGGAGAGATACGTCCGCTCACTGGAATAATGAAGGGACCTTCTCCAGAGGGTTTAGGAGACTGTTGCTGAGTAGTTTGACCTTTAACAGGAATTATCAAGGTCTCACTTTGCAGATCTTCTTTTTCCATAGCTTGTACTATTTTTGTATACTCCTCTTTGTACATCCGGGAATAACTGAAATAAGCTTCAACCCCACGGAAAGGATTTATATCAGCAACTTCTTTTTGTACCTTTCCATCGCTGTCAATGTATTTGAAGCATTGATGAAGAGTAGAAGGCACCACATTATTTTCAAAAAGGAAGGGTCTTCCCAGGAGAAGATTATAAGATCCCACGATCTAGATCACATAGAAAGTGACTTTGGATCTGAAATCGCCTATTTGATGTTTCAGATAAATCTTTCCCAACGGCTCGCTTCGGCTTTGATTGAATCCCAATATAGTAGTAACCGTCTTGGAAAGTTTGTGAAGAGGAATTTTTAATTCATCCAGCAGACTCTTTGGCATTATGCTTAAAGCAGACCCTGGATCAATAAGAATACGATCTATCTTCATTGTATCGATATAACCGGTGTAGTAGAGAGGCCGATCATGTCGATTATCCTCCAATAACATGTCATCTTGTGTAAAGGTGATATTCGGGATGATCTCCAATACACTATTGCAATGTAAGCAAGTAACAGGTTCTTCATCTGGCATCTTTAATTGTGCGAGACAAGAGTCAGCCTGAAGAAGTGCCTCACTTAATGTCTCCCGAGTCTCTTTAGAAAGACGTAGAAGTTCAAAGAGGGACATTCTAGCTGGAGTATTAGCGAGTTGAGCTAAAATATCAAAGTTATAAGGCTTCTGAAGGCCAAGGGGAGGGGACTTCCTGTCACGCCCCGATCCCGCAGAGTCCCTTTCGTCCTCGCTTCGGGCTCTTTGGGACCGTTCGTCCTCGCTAAGGCGTGATGCCGTGCAAGCCTAAGTTGCGCTTGCACAAGGCCGAGACCTGAAACAAGACAAGATAGACAAGTTTGACAATACGCAGCGGAACGTATCGCAGATAATTGAAGCGGCAGCGAACATATTTCAGAATACAAGTATTGAACACAATGGTAACAAGAAACAATTCTCTTTATTGATTTCATTTGAACAGATTACAAGCTCTCGATTCTCTCGGATACAATATTACATTCTCTCAGAACTTTACAGATTACAATGATCCCGTTCCCATACATTACATCCTTTTATATACAAAACCAAACTCTTATACAGATGTCATCTCTTGGCATCTCTTCTGATTTCTGGCTCCTGAGGATGAGGCACGGGCTATCGCTTCGGACTATCCTTCTCGATGCATAGTGCACCTGCATGCAGACTGATGATGGGTCAGTATATCAGCATACTGGTGAATTGTGAACAAAGGAGCTACATTTTTCTGAAACGATCACTGTTCATTTAGTGAGAAAACATTTTCTTGTGATGTGATCTTGCTACTCTTTACCTAGATTCATTTCATGAATGCATTAGTCAGTTTACATTCTTTTGAAAACACATCTTTGAAAAGCCACAATCATTTCCATCTTAGCCGCTGTGCCTCCCACGGGTTCAGCTCGTCGCTAACCGCTGTGACTCGCTAGGGTTCAGCTCGTCACTAAGTGGATTCCCCAATGCGCATGCGATATCAAATGAATCATGCATAAATCGAGCAAGTCATAAACAATTCCATCTTCTTTTCAGGCAGGATACAGATCTCGTTTCTTAGCAGACAAGGGGCAGGTTCTCTTTTAAGCATACTCAAGATTACAGTCTTGTTATTAACAAAGCATTCAATCAAAAACTCAGATTCTTAAGGCGTAAGCGAATCATAAAATGAGTCTTTGTCCACTCACCCAGATTAATCGTCTTCTGTTGCAGAGCCAGCAATCCGATCTTTCTGTTTATCTAGTGCCTTCGCGGAGCGGGGCACTACATAATTACCCACCGAAAAGAAGTTTCGTCCTCGAAACTTAAGGAGAAACTTACGATATCCTTAGCAGCGATAGTCCTCATCCTTCACCATCATAAAATATTTACGGACTTTTTGTATGGAACGTTCATCTCATTATTGATATCGAGTAGGCAACAGAATTTCAATCAGAAGACATGTACAAATTCAATTGAATCAAAATTGGCCAGAGGATCGTGTTGCTCTGATACCATTGTGTTCAATACTTGTATTCTGAAATATGTTCGCTGCCGCTTCAATTATCTGCGATACGTTCCGCTGCGTATTGTCAAACTTGTCTATCTTGTCTTGTTTCAGGTCTCGGCCTTGTGCAAGCGCAACTTAGGCTTGCACGGCATCACGCCTTAGCGAGGACGAACGGTCCCAAAGAGCCCGAAGCGAGGACGAAAGGGACTCTGCGGGATCGGGGCGTGACACTTCCTGATTGGTTTATCGAAGCGAGCTTGTTGTTTGCCTTTCTCAAGTGCTGTGGGCTCGGAAGGAATAGGTACAACCGATGTAGTTGAAGGAACAGGTGCAGTGGATGATTCTTCCTCACGAGGAACATCAGGAGTATCTTTGTCAGCTGGAGAGATATCAGGAGTATCTTCAGGACTCTTGGAATAATCCTTTAGATAATGTTTCCCTGTTCTAGTAGCACCAGCAAGTGCTTCTACTTTATCTTTTGGTTCTGTGTCAGAAGTAGACCCGAAAGAAGTCATATGACATGACTTAGTTTTTTTCGGCCTTCTTAGATTTTAGGGAAGTAGTCTTTTGAAGGGGAAGAGATTCAAAATCTGCCACTAGATCGGGATGAATCCATATGATTTCTCCTGTTTCAATAGCGATCGGTACTAATCCTTCAGACTGTGGGGGGAGAATATTCACGATTTCAAGAGTTGCCTTGGGAATAGGAACGATCCCGCTTTCAAGGAGTTGAGGAGGAAAATCTCCGAATTGCATAGAGACAACGTTGGAGGTGACGGTCTTTTCTTTCGGAGTGAGAGTGACAGCTCCAGATTTAATCATTTCCTGGATTTTTCCTTTCAGTACAAAATATGTACGAGCTGTGTGACCCAACATTCTATGGTACGGACAGTATTTAGAATGATCTGTCTTACCAGCTTCATCGGGTTTCTTGATGTCAGGTAATTGTATTTTATTACCTTTAAGTAGACATTCAAAGATACCAAGGACGTCATCGTCATCAAAAGAGTATTCTTCTTTGGGGCGAGGTGCTCTTGGTTGTTGATTCGTAGAGGCAGGAGTAGTTTGAACAGCCAATGCATCTTGACTCTGGAGATTAACTTCAAGGGCTTCTTTTCCCTTGTAAGTATTGGATTTAGCATTATTGCTAGTACTTTGACCTGTTTCTTTGGGAGTCATGTGCACTCCTAAACCTTTGAAAGTTTCAGCACTAATTTCTGCGACTTTGGCACTAACTATGAAGGAAGGCCAATCTTGAAATTGAGTAGACCCTGTCCACATGCTGATGATTGGTAACAGATTCGACTTACATGTGTCAATGGTGACAGCATCAGGAGTTCCAAGAGGCATCTTCAGAGCTTCTCTTCGAAACCGTTCAATGAAATCCTCAGTAGTTTTATTATTTTTCTGCTTGATTCTTATAAGAGCAGACATAGTCATGTCATTGAGCCCTTCATAGAACCGTTCAAGAAACATTTGTTTGAAGCCGGCAAATGAAGTAATACACCCGTCAGGGAGACTTCTATACCATTCATAAGCCGTTCCCTTGAGACATCCGACAAACACCCGAGTAAGGAGGGCGTCACTTGGTTGTAGCTGGTCAGTCATCACTTCAAAGTGATTGATGAACTGATTTGGGGAGGTGGTCCCATCAAAGAATGAGATAGTAGGAGGCTTGTATTTAGGAGGATATGATACTTGCTTCCATTCTATTGGATAAGGTTGCTTGATACCTAACCTTTGTAAACCTCTTTCTGTTTGAATGCCTCAAATTGGGTTCGGAGATTCCTCAATTCTTCAGTAACAACTCCGGAAGATTGTGGAGTTGTAGCTTGTAGAGAATAGTTAGGAGGAGGGACAGCATTATAAGCGCTACCCCCAGCTCCCGAATGGCTAGGAATTGGTTGAGCTTGCCCAGGGATATTGGATTGTACTGCTGGAGGAACATGCACTGGACCTACACCAGTGTCAATTGGTATGGCGTCAGGTACAGTCTGTTGATTTTGCAGCTGGGTTGTCATAAGTTCATACATGGACTTCATAGTATCAGCCATAGACTTCATTTGTTGTTCCAAAGAAGCAATTCTTTGTGTTGGCCCATTCCATGGTCACACCCGATTTCGATAATCAACATACACTTTAGTCAATACACAAAATATAGAAAATACTGCTAATCATTTCAGGATTCATGAAATCATATTCAACGGACGCTGTACCGCATCAATCAAAGCGTCAACATCATCAAATCTTCTGGAGACTCATTTCTCATTTTATTTTGTATTTTATATTTTACTGAGTCTAGGACTTATTCTGTAAAATCAATTGTGGTAATACTGGCTTAGGGTTAAAACTGTCCACATTCCAAAATCCTACCTATTTACCATTCGTATTTTCGGTTACAAATATTTCAAAAACATATTTCAAAAATAGTCTTTCAAAATGATTTTACAAATAACCAAAAACATTATTGAAAACTGTTTTTGCAAATGATTTTCAAATATCTCCTGACAGAACTCGTAACCGAGTTCGGCCCGAGTTCGGTCCGAACTCTGACCGAGTTCGGTCAAAAGTTATTCAAACTTCTGTTGCCTCCAAATCAGCGAGCAACGTCTCTTTGCGAGATATTTGCATCCGAACTCTGCCCGAGTTCTGCCCGAGTTCGGTTGGAGAAAACACCTATAAATAGAGAAGAACTTTTCATTTCAAATCATCAATTCATTCTTCATTCTCTCTTCTCTACTACTCAAGTGTTTTCAAACGATCTAAGATTTCCAAATCTCACATATACATCTCTTAGCCAAAAGCCAGTACTATCAGAATTGATTTAGAGTCTTTTGGTTACTCAAGAGTTGTAAAGAGGTCGTTCCAAGTTTCAACAACTTTTCTGTGTGTGTGGAGCTGGTCGTGCGCTCGTCACCAAGCACGGTATGTGTGTGGAGCTGGTCGTGCGCTCGTCACCAAGCACGGTGTGTGTGTGGAGCTGGTCGTGCGCTCGTCACCAAGCACGGTGTGTGTGTGTGGAGCTGGTCGTGCGCTCGTCACCAAGCACGGTGTTGTAAGAGACTGCAAGCTCTCAGTTAAAGCTTGTGCCATAGTGGATTAACATCGAGCAAGAGTACTCGAGACTGGATTAGTCCTCTCAGAGGGATACCAGTATATATCGCTGTGTTACTGAGTTTGAATTTTCTATCTCTATTTACTGTCTCTTATATATCTGCCATAGTTTAAATTTTTTATTGGTGATTATATTCTGCTGCACACACGCACTCTATTCACCCCCCTCTAGAGGTGCTCAACGGTCCTACAATCGGTATCAGAGCAGGTTATATTTTTATATAACATACCTTAGAGAGTATATATATGGCAGCCGTGAAATCTATATTCAACGGTGAAGGGCAATCCACAAATAGACCTCCCCTATTTGATGGAACAAATTACACATACTGGAAAACACGGATGACTTTCTTTCTAAAGTCTCTTGACTTTGATCTATGGTCAATAGTCATTGATGGTTATAAGAAACCAGCCCCAACAGTGGTTGAAGGCCAGCTGGTTGAAAAGTCCCATGATAAGTACACTGAAGCAGAAAAGGCTAAAGCAAGCCTAGATGCTCGTGCCATCATTGCACTATTCTGTGCAATTGACAAAACCGAGTTCAATAGAGTTTCAACCTGTAAGACGTCTCACGAAATTTGGAAACTGCTTGAGGTAACCCATGAAGGGACTTCCCAAGTAAAGGAATCCAAAATTAGTAGACTGACACAGGAGTATGAATCTTTTAAGATGAAACCCGGTGAGTCAATTACACAGATATTTACTCGTTTTCTTGATATAACTAATCCTTTACAATCTCTTGGTAAAGATTATAGTGATCACGAGAAGATCAGGAAAGTGCTGCGGGCTCTAACAAAGAACTGGAATCCAAAAGCCACAGCAATCATTGAAGGAAACGATCTCACCACTATGACTCTGGAAATGCTGATGGGCAAACTCATGACCCATGAACTCGACTTGCAAGATTTGGAAGAAGCAACACCAAAGGAAAAAGCTATTGCCTTCAAAGCCCAAGCAAGAAAATCAAAATACAACGATTCCGATGAAGAATCGTCAAGTGGTGATGAAAGAGCCCTACTTGTGAGGAACTTCAAGAAATATCTAAAGTTCACAAGCAGAAAGAAGAAAGACGTCCAAGAAAGCAACGAAGATGAAACTATATGCTTTGGATGCAAAAAATCAGGGCATATGAAGAAGGACTGTCCAACCACCAAGAAAAGCAGTTCATACGATAGATCAAGATCAAGCAGAAAAGCTACATCTGGTCGAAAGTATGCCAACACAAGCATCTGGCACGAAAGCGATGCCAGTGACTCAGAAGAAGAAGACAGACCCTGCAGTAATGCAAATGTTTGTCTCATGGCATTTGAAAAGGTATCATATAACCCTTTGTTTGATGATTTTACTTTCGATGAACTAGAGAATGCCTTTAGCGAACTACTTGAAGATCACAAAACTGTGCTCGACAAGTATAAGCAATCTCGAAAAGAGATTAAGGCACACACAACCGAGATAGCTAGACTGTCTAATCTAATTGAAGATATTAAAGAGACATCTACTACCGGTAACACGGAAGAGATAGCCAAACTTAAGGTAGACTATCAGGAGGCTATCCTCAATATTGAAAAAAAAGAAAGGGACCATGTCAAAGTACAAAAGCTTTATGACGTAGAGAAGAAGATGCACCTAGTAACTGAACAAAGACTCCTTGATATGACTGCTAGATACGAAGAGTCTATTGCGATTTCTAAAAAGTTAGAAATCAAGTTAGGCAAACAGGCAATACCTGTGACACAGCCTAAGATTAGTCCTAATGCGAAGCATACACCTAGAAGGACTAAACACAAGACAGCACAGAAGAAACACGAACACCATCATGCTTTCACTTACAGGTTCTCCAAACAAAACAAGCTTGCAAATACAGTTTCTACCACTAAACTGACTTGCACATATTGTGGTACGCACGGACACATATCACAATATTGTCTTGCAAGAAAGCTTGTTGACAACCATATTTTAGTCTGGAGACCTAAAGCTAATCTGTGTGGACCCTTCAGAAAATGGGTACCAAAGGATTCATCTACTTGTCTTGTAGGTGGACCCTCAACCCTCTCATGCTAAAAGCAAATAGATTCTCGATAGCGGATGTTCGCGACACATGACTGGTGATGCATCCTTATTCGCTACGTTATCGATAAAGAAAGAAGGATACGTCTCCTTCGGAAACAACTTGAGAGGTGATATAATAGGTAATGGTACTGTAGGTATTTCTCATTATCCAATAATAAAGGATGTTTGTCTAGTAACTGAATTGAAACATAACCTATTGAGCATAAGTCATTTGGCAGATAATGGTTATGGTATCAATTTTGTGAAAGATAAATGTACCATATATGATATGTCATCTGGTGATCCCGTATATAAAGGGATTAGAGAAGACAACATTTATGTTTTCTTTTTGGAGAATACTAATAATGCAGGAAGATGCCTAGTAGCCAATCAAGATGAAAGCTGGCTATGGCACATGAGACTAGGACATGCAAACATGGATACTATCTCACGTCTGAATACAAAGAAGTTGGTAAAAGGACTCCCTGAAATTCCATTCAAGAGAGATATGGTATGTGCAGACTGTGAAGAGAACAAAGCACATAGGTATACTTTTAAATCCATCAATGTTGTAAGTACTTCGAGACCTTTGCAGTTGATTTATATGAATTTATTTGGTCCTAGTAGAGTCGCTAGTCTTGGTGGTAAGCTCTATGCTTTTGTTATTGTTGATGATTTCTCTCGATTTACTTGGGTTTACTTTTTATCAAACAAAAGTGATGCTATTTTTGAATTTCAGATATTTTATAAAAAGGTACAAAACGAAAAAGGCTTCATGATTACTCGTATCCGAAGTGATCATGGTGATGAATTCGAAAATTCTGACTTCAAAAAGTTTTGTGATGATAGTGGATATTACCATAAATTTTTTTGTCCTAGAACTCCCCAACAGAATGGTATTGTGGAGCGGAAGAACCGTACTCTAAGCGAAATGGCTAGAGTCATGCTGAATCAGTATAATCTTCCTAAATACTTTTGGGCAGAAGCTGTTAGTACAGCCTGTCATGTTTTAAACAGGGTGTTAATTCGACCAATCTCGAAGAAAATACCATATGAGCTTTGGTTTGGAAGAATTCCAAACATTTCTTATTTTAAAATTTTTGGTTGTCGCTGTTTTATCCTGAACACCAAGGATAACTTGGAAATGTTCGACTCTAAAGCAGATGACGGGATATTTCTCGGATATGCTGCTAAGAGTAAGGGATATAGAATTTCTAATAAAAGATCTATGATTGTTGAAGAAAGTATTAATGTTACCTTTGATGAGTTGAATAGTCACAGATATAGCGACAGTGATGATGAAGATGCACCTAAAAAGACAAGGAAGAGTTCTGAGAAAGATCTGACCCAAGAGGCAAGGACTGATAAAAGTTTCGAAGATGCAGGATCTGAGAAAAGCCTTGTGAAGGATATGGCCCAAAGATTTGAATCATTGAGATTCAAGCCAGATCATCCAGAAACTCTCATTATAGGTGATGTATCCAAAGGTATGAGTACACGTTCATCTCTTAAAGATTCTGAATTAGCAGCAAATGTAGCATTTATTTCACAAATAGAACCTAAGAACGTAGAAGAGGCTTTTTCTGATGAGTTTTAGATTTCTGCCATGCAAGAGGAACTTATTCAATTTGAGAGAAACCAAGTTTGGGAACTTGTTCCTAAACCAATTGGTCAATCGATAATTGGTAACAAATGGGTGTTCCAAAATAAACTCAGTGAAGATGGACAAGTTCTACGCAACAAAGCACGTCTAGTTGCATAAGGTTATAATCAAGAAGAAGGAATTGATTATGATGAGACCTATGCTCATGTTGCTAGACTAGAAGCCATCCGCATGTTTTGCGCATTTGCATGTTTTAATGACTTTAAACTTTTTCAAATGGACGTAAAAAGCGCATTTTTAAATGGATTTTTGAAAGAAGAGGTTTTTGTGAAGCAACCCCTTGGTTTTGGAAGATTTTCAAAAACCTGATCACGTCTTCAAGCTTAAGAAAGCACTTTATGGACTCAAACAAGCACCTCGTGCTTGGTATGAACGCCTAAGTGCCTTCTTACTTGATAATGGATTTTCGAAAGGAAAGATTGATACTACTTTATTTATAAAATCTATGAATGATGATATACTTCTAGTACAAATCTATGTAGATGACATTATATTTGGTTCTACTAATGAAAAACTCTGTCAAGATTTTGCCAAGTGTATGCAGAGTGAATTTGAGATGAGTATGATGGGAGAGATGAACTTTTTCCTAGGACTGCAAATCAAACAACACTCGAACGGAACATTCATCAACCAAGCTAAGTACACGAAGGATATACTGAAAAAGTACGACTTCGAGAATGTAAAGCCAATCGGGACGCCTATGGCTACATCTACAAAGCTTGATGTTGATGAAAGTGGCAAACCTGTCGATCAGCGTAAGTATCGAGGTATGATTGGTAGTTTATTATATTTAACTGCTAGTCGCCCTGATATTATGTTTAGCGTTTGCATATGTGCACGTTATCAGGCAAACCCTAAGGAATCACATCTTAGTGCCGTTAAGCGTATCTTCCGATACCTTAAAGGAACTTCTACAGTTGGCTTATGGTATCCCAAAACCAAATCCTTTGACCTTATAGGTTACTCGGATGCGGATTTTGCTGGATGCAAAGTGGACCGTAAAAGTACCAGTGGCACATGTCATTTCTTAGGAAAGGCCTTAGTCTCTTGGTTTAGCAAGAAACAAAATTCAGTAGCATTATCAACAACTGAGGCTGAGTATATCGCCGCAGGACGTTGTTGTGCTCAGATTTTGTGGATGAAGCAAACCTTAGAGGACTACAATCTGCACTATACAAATGTTTCTATTTATTGTGACAACACTAGTGCAATAAATCTGACTAAGAACCCTGTTTGTCATTCACGCACAAAACACAAAGAAATCAGACATCATTTTCTTCGTGATCATCAACAACACGGGGATATTTGTCTAGAATTTATTGATACTGATCATCAACTAGCAGATATATTCACTAAACCATTGGCTGAAGACCGTTTTAACATTTTGAGGCATGAGCTCGGCATTCTTGAATTCTCGAACTCATAGTGCATATGGTAATTAAAATTGAATTTATGACTTGATATCTTATTTAACGAAAATTATTTTTGGGTACAAACTTAAAAAGGGTATGTCTGTCACCACGGCTACGGTCGAAGCGAAGCGGTATTTAAGAGTTCCCCGGTGAACCTCCGTTAGCTGGGACAACCCCTACAGTTAACCCAAAAATAACAATCGTTATTTAATAAAATAGTCAAAGTTATTAAATTTCACGTTTAAACTTACCAGACTGTACTGTTTATCTCGGGAATGCAAGTGGCCGAATTTGGCCCGAACTCTGACCGAGTTCGGATCGAATTCGGACCGAGTTCGGTCGGCGCTGTGGTAACTTCCAGAACCGAACAGCCGGCCCTAGTACCTATATAATCCAACTTTCCTTCCACTTTTTCTTTACAACAAAACGTGGAAAGCCTTCCTCTCCTCCTAGAAGCCTCTCCTCCTCCATCTTAGCAAGGGTTTGTCGAGTTCCAGTGGGCGGTCATCTTCCTTCTCCTTCCTTTTTTTTTCAAAGGTATTTTCTTTCCATCTCCTCATGGCCCCCAAGCGTCAAAGAGGAAACTCTTCCCAAGGTGCTTCCTCTTCCTCTGACTACACCCCTGCTAGTCTTTTTAGTCCAGCACGACCTAGAGATCCCGATGAGTACGATGCTACTTTGTTCCCCGACAAAGACTTTTCGGATCTCTGGTTCGACTCCTTCTCTGGTCGTCGTATTTGCTCTGGAGCTTTCGTTAATTTTACTACTTTCTTTGAATATGCTTAAATTTTTGACCAACTTGGATACCGCGATTTCTTCGAGGTCCAAGAGAGCATTTATGACAACGCCGTACGTATGTTTTACTGCAATCTGCAGGTAAAACCAAACGACAATTTCTATTCTTGCATTGCTAGGCAAGAATTAGAATTTAGCGCCACCGACATCAGCGAATTCTTTCATATTCCTGATCTTGGTGATGCATTAGTTGACATCTACCACATTCAGTTCCCTGCTGATGTCACTCTTGCTTCTTTTAGGGAATTAATTTGTCATCCTAACCCTCCTCCCCGGAGAATTTTTGCCAAACATCTGAACCAAACATTCTATGAGCTTCATCATATGATATTTTCTGCTCTTCTTCCGAAGAAAGAATCTACTGATGAAGTTACCTTTTTGGAACTATCTGCTCTATATCACATCCACTTTGGCATCCCATTCTCCGTTCCCAAAACTATGATGTCCTGGATGCTTAACTGCAAGAATGCAGGTAGGAATCTAGTATATCCTATGCACCTTGCTTCTATATTTCGACGTTTCGAGATTGATCTTGAGACGTGTGCCATCTCCTCTCCTCCTGTTGAGCTGACTCGATCTCGTCGATTTCCTGCACCACCTGGAGCTGCTCCTACTCCAGCTGCTGATGCTGAGGTCCCTCCAGCTGATGCTCCTCCTGCTCCGGCCCCAGCCCCAGGATTCGATCAGACTTTCTACCAGCGCTTCGATGATTTTGTTGCGGTCTCTACGCAACGTCATCAGGACTCAGAGTTCCGGCACATTTCTCAGGCCCAGGTGCTGAGAAATAGTATTACTGACCTCCACTATAGCCTGGCTCAGGATCCAGTCCATCCGGTCACCATCCTATCTCACCCTGCTTTTCCGGGTCCTCGATTTACTGATGAGGTTACCTTTCAGTATTTCGACCCGACTACAGCCTACTTTCCTCATGATCCTCCCGGTGCGGACGACCCCACGATGTGACGTGGATTCAGCTATGGGATAGTGGATATTGATTTGATTAGTTGATGCAGTTGATGTAGTAGTTTTTTTTATGTCTAAACTGTTTAGTTAGACATTATTAGTTGTACTTTTGGATTTCTAGTGGAAACTTCTATGTTATTTCAGTTTATTATGAGCTAGTTCATTCTATATATGTCTATGCTGTGATTATTTCTTTTTGCTTCACTTTGTCTTGTGTTTGTCTATTGTTGGCTTCACGATTTACGGGGGAGCCTATTCATTTTACTACTTGACAAAGGGGGAGAAAATGAGTATACCAAAGCATCCAAAAACAAAATTCAAACTCTCAATTTTTTTCAGGTACTTTGTATTTTGTTCTATTTGATATAAATATATTTTGGTATAGACTCAAGTTTGTACTTTGTATTTTGTTCTATTTGATATAAATATATTTTGGTATAGACTCAAGTTTGTCAATTATCAAAATGGGGAAGATTGTTGGCCCATTCCATGGTCACACCCGATTTCGATAATCAACATACACTTTAGTCAATACACAAAATATAGAAAATACTGCTAATCATTTCAGGATTCATGAAATCATATTCAACGGACGTTGTACCGCATCAATCAAAGCGTCAACATCATCAAATCTTCTGGAGACTCATTTCTCATTTTATTCTGTATTTTATATTTTATTGAGTCTAGGACTTATTCTGTAAAATCAATTATGGTAATACTGGCTTAGGGTTAAAACTGTCCACATTCCAAAAGCCTACCTATTTACCATTCGTATTTTCGGTTACAAATATTTCAAAAACATATTTCGAAAATAGTCTTTCAAAATGATTTTACAAATAACCAAAAATATTTTTGAAAACTGTTTTTGCAAATGATTTTCAAATATCTCCTGACAGAACTCATAACCGAGTTCGGCCCGAGTTCGGTCCGAACTCTAACCGAGTTCGGTCAAAAGTTATTCAAACTTCTGTTGCCTCCAAATCAGCGAGCAACGTCTCTTTGCGAGATATTTGCATCCGAACTCTGCCCGAGTTCTGCCCGACTTCGGTTGGAGAAAACACCTATAAATAGAGAAGAACTTTTCATTTCAAATCATCAATTCATTCTTCATTCTCTCTTCTCTACTACTCAAGTGTTTTCAAACGATCTAAGATTTTCAAATCTCACCTATACATCTCTTAGCCAAAAGCCAGTACTATCAGAGTTGATTTAGAGTCTTTTGGTTACTCAAGAGTTGTAAAGAGGTCGTTCCAAGTTTCAACAACTTTTTTGTGTGTGTGGAGCTGGTCGTGCGCTCGTCACTAAGCACGGTGTGTGTGTGGAGCTGGTCGTGCGCTCGTCACCAAGCATGGTGTGTGTGTGTGGAGCTGGTCGTGCGCTCGTCACCAAGCACGGTATGTGTGTGGAGCTGGTCGTACGCTCGTCACCAAGCACGGTGTTGTAAGAGACTGCAAGCTCTCAGTTAAAGCTTGTGCCATAGTGGATTAACATCGAGCAAGAGTACTCGAGACTGGATTAGTCCTCTCAGAGGGATACCAGTATATATCGCTGTGTTACTGAGTTTCAATTTTCTATCTCTATTTACTGTCTCTTATATATCTGCCATAGTTTAAATTTTTTATTGGTGATTATATTCCGCTGCACACACACGCACTCTATTCACCCCCCCTCTAGAGGTGCTCAATGGTCCTACACTTTGGTCTTGGGGAGTCATCGAAGAATAAGGTTCATTGTTTAATTCTGTATTCCCATCCACCATATAAGTTGTGACTATACGAGGGATTATTGATTATACTGTTTGTTCTGAATCATTACTTTGTGTGTCAAAATCAGTTGTAGGAGAACTACCCCCAGTAGAAAGAGGTGGAAAGTTGGATTCTCCAAGGAATTCAGAATAGTCTTTAGAAATCGAAGTTCTTTGATTAGAAGCCAGGACTCTTGATCTGGTGCCTCTATATACCCCATCTTGACTATCAGTTCTACCCCCAGTATCCCGAGAGTTCATGTTGATAGAAGCGAAAAGAGGTTCATCTTCATCAGACATAGGTTCACACTGGATCCGATTAAAGACAGACTGTCATTTAGTTTGACATCTGTATTGAATTATGACCCTAGGTTGGAAGTCACAATCATGATCAGTATGGTCATGATCCATTGACAGAGAATTATTCCTCCTCTTTTGTTGAAGATGTTCTCGCAAATCCGTATGTGAAGATGGAGGTATATTTGGGAACAATCTTTGTTTATTAGGAACGTATTTCTTGTCCTTGGATTTTGCCGGCTCTTGATTATACAAAAAGTGATTAATCTGAGCAACATAATTTTTGGCATATTCTGCATCCGGATCTCTTACTTTCATTCCCGATTGGTATGGTTTCTTAACACCAGAAGTGCTTCCCAAACGGGATTGATTAAGTTTCGTTCTTAGATCTGTTGGAGGTAAAACATTGGTCTTTGATACTTGAAGTTTTCCTTCCATTGATCTGGATATTTGCAGAGAAGGAAGAGTTGAACCATCCCTTGATTAGGAGTTCGTAACAAACCATTTTGTAGAGACAAATTCTGTGCCCAATTTGAAGAAGTCGTAGAATAAGACATTAAGAAATGTTTCTTTTTAGACTTGTTCAAGTTTTGAGACATAGAATGTCCAGAAGGAAGAGTAGTCAAAAGACTATTTCCTTTTCTTTGACTAACAAAACTGTCAGCCAAAGCTGTTCCTGAAGTAAACACTACAGGAGCAGAAGAAACAACCAAAGAGTTGTTCCTATTCGAAGGGACTTTGTGAGCCATTTGTGGAGGAGCCATAGCAAGACTACCCCCAGTTCTAGCAAAACTTGGCAAGGAGGAAGAAATAGCTAAAAAGCTATTCTTCTTAGAATATGCTGGTGACAATTTGGCTAAGGAGCCAGTGCTGTCAGCATATGAAGTCTTGGCTAAAAAGCCAGATTTCGGTACGCATGCTGAGGCAGGAAGAGCTAACTTGGTGGATGATGCGTGCGGAATACACGCTGAGACAGGCTTGGTTAAAGAACCAGTGCTGTTAGCGTGATTTTTGGGTTTGGAAATGCACGCTAGAACAGGTTTGGCTAAAGAGCCCGTGCTGTCAGCGTGACTTTTGGACTGTGTGACTACGGAAACAGATTTGGCTAAGGAGCCATCACTGTTAGCGTATCTTTTGGATGCTGTCGTCTTCGAGCACACAGGAGTATGCGTGCCTGCAGTGGAGTTCTTGCCAGTGTTAGTAATGGACGCTGTGGCAAAAACTTCACCATCTTTGGTCGCCAACAGATTCTTAGGGACGTAGACAGATCGTCCCTTTGATTTGGCAGTGGTGATAGAGGCTGAAGTGTGCTTGCCACCCTTAGCCCGCTGTATTTCTTTATAGGCGAGTTGATTGAACTGAATCGATATCATCTTCTTCGTTGATCCGACCGACGAAGCGTCGCATTGAGTTGTGGCCATCTCAGAAGAGGAGATGGGTTTCCCCAGCAGAGTCGCCAATTTTTCAATGAGTTGTGGCCATCTCAGAATCTCTGGTCTGCGAAACCAGAGATTCTGGGTTCGATCCCCAGCAGAGTCGCCAATTTTTTTTCCATAAATAAATTCACTTTATTTATTTTGATTCTGGAAAAATACAACTGTAGGAATCCGATCTAGAAGACGATCGCTTTATCCCTTGGACGATGCAAAGAAGAAAAGCTCTCAAGAATTCGACAGCAATTTAGATATTCTGTATATCTGTATAATGAATGAGAAAAGAACTCTATTTATAGAGTAAAAAATAAAAAAGATAACTGTCTTCATAACCTATGCATAGTTGAAAATCACGCAGGACTCAATCGTACGCAAGGTTGATGAGCAGTTACTGGACGTGGCCCATAACTGTTGGACAATGGCAATCATGCATGAGTCGTGTGCAAGTTACTGGGCACACATACGAGAGATCCGTGGCATGTCTGCCACATACTCCAATTTGATTATTTGAGATGATAATCCGTTAACTGGTTGAGGATGAAATCCCTGTTGAGATGAAAAATCCACGCTGACTTACAGCAGAAATACTTAGGCTCAAAATATACGCAGACTTGAGGCAGAGGGCTCAGAATACACGCAAACTTGAGGCAGAAGGCCAAAATACACGCAAACTTGAGGCAGGAACACTGAAGTTCAAAATGCACGTAGACTTAAGTCAGAACGACCAGCTGTCTTGATTCGACGTGCCTCGACTGACACAAAATCTCTGACATTGATTGCTTTGTCAGTCACATTAAATGATGATAAGCTCTTTTTGGCACGCCAACTTGATGAAGACCAAATCTTGTTGAAGAAGATTTCAAAATTCACGCAATAGTCGGCTGAGATCTCTTGAATCCCATGCATACGTGGTATACGAGGAGACGTTTATTGACTGTCGTGCTGTCAGTCATAATTACAATCTGACAAATAGTGAGCTGTCTTTGAGTACCATTTTGAACTCTGCGTACTTTTGAGGAAATGATTTGATAGAACTCATCGTGTCTTTTAGACATTTTCCTGATAGGCTGTATTAACTCAGCGTGACTATATTTTTGAGGCTGTATTAAATGGAGTTGTAGCTTGTAGAGAATAGTTTGGAGGAGGGACAGCATTATAAGCGCTACCTCCAGCTCCCGAATGGCTAGGAATTGGTTGAGCTTGCCCAGGGATATTGGATTGTACTGCTGGAGAAACATGCACTGGACCTATACCAGTGTCAATTGGTATGGCGTTAGGTACAGTCCGTTGATTCCCCAGCAGAGTCGCCAATTTGTTTTCCATAAATAAATTTACTTTATTTATTTTGATTCTGGGAAAATACAACTGTAGGAATCCGATCTAGAAGACAATCGCTTTATCCCTTGGACGATGCGAAGAAGAAAAGCTCTCAAGAATTCGACAGCAATTTAGATATTCTGTATATCTGTACAATGAATGAGAAAAGAACTCTATTTATAGAGTAAAAAATAAAAAAGATAACTGTCTTCATAACCTATGCATAGTTGAAAATCACGCAGGACTCAATCGTACGCAAGGTTGATGAGCAGTTACTGGACGTGGCCCATAACTGTTGGACACATGGCAATCATGCATGAGTCGTGTACAAGTTACTGGGCACGCATACGAGAGATCCGTGGCATGTCTGTCACATACTCCAATTTGATAATTTGAGATGATAATCCGTTAACTGGTTGAGGATAAAATCCCTGTTGAGATAAAAAATCCACGCTGACTTACAGCAGAAATACTTAGGCTCAAAATATACGCAGACTTGAGGCAGAGGGCTCGGAATACACACAAACTTGAGGCAGAAGGCTCAGAATACACGCAAACTTGAGGCAGGAACACTGAAGTTCAAAATGTACGCAGACTTGAGTCAGAACGGCCAGCTGTCTTGATTCGACGTGCCTCGACTGACACAAAATCTCTGACATTGATTGCTTTGTCAGTCACATTAAATGATGATAAGCTCTTTTTGGTACGCCAACTTGATGAAGACCGAATCTTGTTGAAGAAGATTTCAAAAATCACGTAATAGTCGACTGAGATCTCTTGAATCCCGTGCATACGTGGTATACGAGGAGACGTTTATTGACTGTCGTGCTGTCAGTCATAATTACAATCTGACAAATGGTGAGCTGTCTTTGAGTACCATTTTGAACTCTGCGTACTTTTGAGGAAATGATTTGATATAACTCAGCGTGTCTTTTAGACATTTTCCTGATAGGCTGTATTAACTCAGCGTGACTATATTTTTGAGGCCTACAATAGTTGTATGTACTCAAGTGTAGTTGGTCATCTGCCAAATTATGTGGTTATATTTCAATCTTGGCTCACTCCACCTTCCCTCAAATCTAGATCTTTTATCGTGACCATCTAATTGTTTAGAAATGATTAGCATCTTACCCTTGACCATGTTCCATCTAAGAGACTGTCTCCTCTCTAGAAACTGTAGTTCTAACTTATTTTACTCGAATCTAAATTATCTTTATTTCATGCTTTAACTTGGTCATTTATTTTGTGCGTTAATCATTATCTTATGAACTCCTACTTTCTATTTAAATTCTTTTGTGTGTCTTTTATCGTGACTTGGATATTTGGAGCACAATACTAGACTTTTCCATCCAACAAATCCCATATGCAAGACCTAGACGAACCCACCTTCATGTAGGTGTATCACGTGCCCCTAAAACACTTCTCCTTGTATTCTATTTTCATGATATGACTTTGGGTCATAAGAGACTAAACTATAACCTTTACCATGAAACCAATATACTTTCTAACTATATATTAGACCCGACCTCGACTCAATTCTTTCGACCCGATATATGATTTTGTTCTACTTAAGTCCTTACATGCTTAACCTTACATTTTATCATGATTGCTGGACCTATCACACCATTAGTTAATTCTTATAAGTTGGGTAGAATACCTCCCGACCCAACCAACATTGTGGACCACATTGATAGGTTCACTTGGACCATAGAATTCAGTAGACCCTAACTTATCTAGTCAACCAAGCCGACTGCTTAGGCCCAAATTTCGGACGGAACTTAAATTTTATAAGATCTTGGACTATTTGATTTCTTTCATCATTGCCCCTTTACTTATTATTTTACCTTCCTATGATGCTAAAAAATAGCTTAGTTTTGCAAGCTTATTCTTTATCAAGCTTAATCATGACATATGTTTAATGTGGGCGCCTACTAATACATTGTCTAATCAGAACCGACGTATTATGGTCTGATCAACCATAGTGTACTTGGTTCGCTTTTGTATATTGTTCAACGCGGATAGAGACATAGATAAACTTGGCCCTAGAGTCTTATCTGCGACTGCCTTGACAATTCTTTTGGAACTTATTCAGTCATCTTTGAACCACTCATTTGAATTCGATAATGCCTTCTTCGAACTCTTTATGTTTGCCTTTCGCCTGTTTTAGAAAGACAAACACCCATACTTGATATTCTCTAGTTGTCCATTGTCTATTGCCAAGATAGTTAGCCAGTTACCAACCGATTTGACTATAACCCCATCTTGAATTAATCATCCTTCTCGTGACACTAGATTCATTATCACGATTTTCTAATCATTCTTGAGACTTAAGAATGATTCAAATCATTTCCTTAATCAAACCTAAACCCAAGACCATATTTTCTCAAGGAACCATACCTCCCCAGTTCCTAAGTTATTCTCCTTGATCCACTCAATGCCTTATTATTTCTCAAATTGTGTTATCATGATTATCTTAGCTAGCGACCCTCGTCCATTACCATATTCATGAATTATTTTCCTATTTAACGTTTATGTTAAATACCGTTTCCTCGCCACTCCAAATGAATTGTTCGTACTTTCTTATCGTTAAACTCTTGAACCCTACCTATTCCTAAATTTCGAGGACGAAATTCTTATAAGTTGGGTAGGATGTAAAACCCCTAAATTTCTACTATATTTTTGGTACTATTTTAATTTTTGTACGCCGCGTAGTCGTATTGTACATTGTGCGCAAATTTCGTTTATTCATGAATGCTCGACGAGTACGAATATGTGCGATCGTACAAATTTTTGGAAAACATTTATTTTATTTTTAATATATAATAATTATTTGTATTTATATTTACTTAAGATTGTGAAAAGTATCGTATCGGGATGGCCAAAACTTATTATTTTATTTAATTATAAAAGGCTATCTTATTTAATTGTGGCAATTTAGAAAAAACTATTTTTATGCAAATATTCTTGCACATGAGGTACATGAATTTTAATTCATATATATAAATTCATTTTTGAAATTATTATACCAATATTTTATTATTCAAAAAGATATTTAATAATATTTAATATTTTTGAAATTATTATTATTGGTATTTTTGGAAAATATATTTGGAAATTTTTTTGGCCAATTTAAATCTCGATTTGATTTTATGGATTTAATTTAAATAGTTAAAGGATAGAATTGATACATAAATTGAGTTAGATTATCTAGTTTTAAATTAGATTTTAATTTTAATTTGGATTGGATTGGATTTAAATTAATCCAAGTGATTATCCAACTGGGTATTCCCACCTCCTATATATATAGGAGAGGTACTCCTCCGTATTTTCCACCACAGATGTGCATCGTGTCTGTGACGCATATTCTTATTCCAAGTTTACATTTACAAGTCGTCGTCACCATGTCGGACACACCCGACAATACATCTCCTACTCCTCTGTCATTATCCCGACACTGCCATCATCGTCACCACCCTCCGCTACTTCTCGATCAACCGCCAACGGTAACCCCGTCGTTCCTCCGGCATCCCCGCCACGACCGCTCACCACTGCCACAACCAGCGACACCGAGCCACCCCTATGGTCATCCCGGACTCCTATCACACCGCCGCCATCACCGCCACCTACGATAACCCCTTCTCCTCTCTTTCCCAAACCCAGCAACCTCGTCACCATCATCGGCACCATCGCCGGAAACCCCAGGAAACCGTCGACACCATCCCCATTACGCAAAAGAAAGAAGAAGAAAGGGAAAACCAGACCCAAACCCTCACCTGAGCCGGCGCGCCATCGTGCCGTACAGCCAGGACTCCTCCGTCGGCCGTGCGGGTGATTTCGCCTCCACCCGACCTCCGCTGGTGGAGCTCTCCGCCACCAGCCTCGATCACCTCGCTGTGCCGCCCACGGGAGCACGCCCTCCGTGCGTGGACCCGCCGTCGGCCAGATCGGCCGCGTACCATCAGCTTAGGGCCCTCGCCCAGGTCCGGCAGCCACCGCTGCGGCGCTCTTCGCCCCGGATCCGCCCTGCCGTGCCGGGGATTCAACGTGCCGACCACTGTACGACTCCGCGCGCCCTCCGCCGAGCTTCCTCCGCATCTTACCATGCCCCCTCCGCCGCGGCGATAACACTCCGTCGCGTCCCCGAGACCCCGCGCCTCCTCTCTCCTCCTTTTCAGCCGACACCTTCCGCCCACACCCGCCGGAGCGCCGCCCCTTTGGTAAACCCCCTTCCCTCATTTCCCTCTCTCTCTCTCTGAAATCATTTCCAAAGTGGCTCGAAAGAAAGCTGTAGGGTTTTCAAGTTTATAATGTTATTTTTAGTATCATTAATATTATTAATATTATATTTATTATATATTACTGTTAATATTTATTATTATTAAATATTATTAAGTTTATTATTATTATTATATTACTGTTATTATTATTATAATTATTATTAGTGTTATGTTATTATTATTATTAATATTAGTTTCATTATTTTCTCATCATTATTATTATTATTATTATTATTATTATTATTATTATTATTATTATTATTATTATTATTATCATTAGTTTTATTCATCATCATTATTATTATCATTAGTTTTATTTAATATTATCATTATTATTATTATCAATTATTATTATTATTACTATTAATTTTCTTGATTATTATTATTATGATTAGATATATTGATATTTCTATTGTATTGATAGTAAATATTTACCTAAAATATGTTGACCAACAAAAATGTAGCCTCTTATAAAATAATTTATTGCATTCCTTTTAAATATTTATCTAATTAATGAAGATATAGTTTTTGTAACCATAATTTTTATTTTTGATAAACTTAGAGTTTGTAGCCTAAAAACGATTTTCAATTTTTTAAAGTATGTATTTTATTTAAAAACTATTTAACAAACAAAATATTTTCTTTCAAGTGTTATAAGTACTTTCTAAAAATTAGTATATTTATCTACTCCACAAATTTTTGCAATTATCCACATTACTCATGACTGATCATATTCCTAATTTCTCGCGATTCGGACCATGTTGCATCGACCATGGCTATTGGACAGAACAGGATTTGTCGGATCATCGCACCATACCAGGCGACATACCAGGCAAGACACCTTGCCTTTACCGTTTAATTTCTTGCTCAATATCATGCATGCTTTTTCTTTATGTTGTTCTTTCAAAACTATATATAGATGCAAATTATTATACTTTATGCAATTGGCTTAGAGTTAAGGGACCACCGCATGTTTAGGGCATCTCATAAACTGTCACGATGTGCCACGGATTGTGTGTGAGTTGTGAGTCGCATATAGATGCGGACTTGCGTGCTGACTGATCATTGGTGCGTACAGACCGTGCGTTAGGATATAGCTGCCAATAGATTGTATAGAAGATGTGGTAGTTATTAAGGATTTAACAGTGTCGTGGAGTCGACACATGTATAGTATCATTGGAGGGAGGGGACAGTTATTAGCGTAGGGGCTATATTTTATTTTTACACACTTTTTGGGCCGAGGGTGACTCTCATGAGCACTACCTTCTGCCCAGGTCGATAGCGTCTCGGATGAGTGCTACTAGCTGACCACTCTCTATTACTTGCTTGCGTGAATCCGTTACAGCCCCTGCGTAGAACGTTGTCCTCAAAGTACATATCACCTAGAATGGGTAGGAACCTTTACTCATGCATACTTTTCTGTTGAGCTTTATTTATTCAGTTTATGGCATGATATTATGTGTCTTGTTACGTTCCTCTGAGGACCTGGTTTTTTTCCAGGTGTGTGTTCATGTTTTCTGCAGGTGTTCTAGCCAAGGCCGTGATCTTCCCCATTTCTCGAAGATGATTGCTCTTAGTTTGTTTTATCATTTTGTCAATCTCTTTCTTGTACATTTATATCATTGAGATAGTTGGTAGTGGACTTTGTCTCCGCCCAACGTTTGTACCATAACTATTCAAGTTGATCCTATCTTTATTTTATTATCTTTGTGGATGAGATTTAGTGTCTTGGTTTTCTACATTTTACAGCTTATGTGTACATACGAGCCGTATATTTACTCGTATGTATACAGTTGGCATGATACGTATCTAGTCTCAAGTATTTAGGACTGGGGCGTGTTTGCCATTGATTGTAAAAGAACAGAACAATTATCGGAGGACTGAACTTAGACTCACAATACAAACTCGCTCGTACAAAGAAAGCCTAGGGATGAAAACCTAGGTACAGCAGACTAAGTACGATTGTTTATTTTTGATTCTGGAGGGTGACGATAGAGGCTCGGGAAAGCGACGGCCGCTCTGCCTTACTCCTTGGACGATCAGTATGCAGCCTTGGCTCGGGGAAGATCTGCTTTGCGTTGACGAAGAAAGGCTCTTCTTACTCTCCTCGGGTGGCTCTCCTGGCTTCTCTCTCTGTGTGAGTATCAAGAAGAAAGGGGAGAGCTCTCTCTGTGTAGATCTCTCTCTTCTTATTTTTTTTTTCTTTTTGTTGCCGACCTCTCTCTCTCTCCTCTTCTTTTTTTTCTCTGACTCTGTGTATTTTGCAAGGGAATGGCACCCTGCTATTTATAATAGTGGGGAAGCATCATTAGGGTTTGGCTGATTACCCGTTCTCAAAGTGGCGGCGGCCTGGTGATAGATCAATCTGGACCATTAGTCTTGAGTGTGAAGGATCTGGACCATTAATGTGGATTATGCCAAATCCCATCAATAATAAATGTTGATTGCAATAAATCTCTATCATGATGATTTGCTGATGTCTGCAAATCTAAATGAATCAATTTAATTCATTCTCTTGCCACGTGTCCCAAATTATTAGAATCTGACCCAAAATTTGATTATGTTTAGGACACGTGTCCTGTCATCATTATTGAGCCGCATGAGGAGTGTTCATATTTGGGCCACATGAAGGTCGTCATGACCGAGCCGCATGGAAGATTTCATGACCGAGCCGCATGAATAGTCTCTACACTCGAACCGCATGAAGGTTGTCATGACCGAGCCGCATGAATATGTTCATGACCGAGCCGCACGAGAGTCTTCATGGCCGAGCCGCATGGGTTTCTTCATGGCTGAGCCGCATGGGGGCCTTCATGGTTTGAACCGCATAGATTTCTTTGCACTGGCCGCATGAACTCGTCTAGTCTGGCCGCATGGACCTGCCTCGAAGCTTGGTAGATAGCGCCGTATTGGTGAAGATTTTCCTTATTTCCTAGAAAAATTTTGCTTTTCGTGTCAGTCATTATGACAACTTTATGTCAGGTCTGTCATCTGTCAGCTGTCAGCCGTCAGCCGTCAGAACATTAAATGCGTCCAGAAGTTGAGCACAGCTGTTTTGAATGCCACGTGGCCTCTCTCTCTCTGAGCCGCATGGAGTTTACTCGAGCTGCCTATGTATTTGAGCCGCATGGGACTCCTGAGCCGCATGAAGCTCGTCTGATTTTGAGCCGCATGAAGCTTCCTGAGTTCTGTGCCGCATGAAGAACGTTTCATGACCGAGCCGCATGAAGGACGTCTCATGACCGAGCCGCATGAAGGACGTCTCATGACCGAGCCGTATGAAGGACGTCTCATGACCGAGCTGTATGAGGAATGTCTCATGACCGAGCCGCATGAAGGACGTCTCATGACTCGCATGAGGAATGTCTTGATCAGCCCGTGCACTCGCTTTATGGGCCCGGGTATCCCGAACACACGAGTGCGTAGGTATCATGTTTGCTCCCTGATGTGGGGCTAATAGAAACACTTGTCCTCGATCTTTGTTGGGAGACTCTTGAGAACCACTCTGTCCGTTTGCCGCCGGGGGCTGGACACGAGCGGCTTTGTATAACTTTCCATCAGAGGCCCACTTAGCGGGACGCTCGTGATGGTCAGAGGTTGGGACAGCTGACTGAGCCCGAAGAGCCCGTGCTGCCCTAGACTTCTTCTACTTAGCACCCGAAGGTGCGCAATAGGAAGAGTCCAAGTTTGGAAGGAGGGAAGAGAAGTTGGTGCCCTTTTCAAAGGAGGTAAGGGGGCTCTATTTATAGAATGGAGTAAGCCCTTTCTTCTTCTCCTTTCCGATGTGGGACTAAAAGCAATATTTTCCATGCTTCTACAGGACCCCCGTCAAAGTTTCCAAATTGCAAATTTGGAACACTTTGAATAAGAAGCATGGAAAGTAGATTTGTTTAGGTGTGGCAATCCAATCAGAGGTAGCATGAACGTGATAGGTTTGGGTACTTCCGCTGGGGATTTTATGTGGACTTATCATCCTTGGCGTACCTTGGTTTTAGGTACGGATAATAAGTTGAGAGAGGGAACCATCATATTTACTCAGAGGTGGTATGGACGTGGTAAATATAAGGTTGATGGTAGAGCTTTCCTACTCAGAGATGATATGGACATGGTAGGAGCGAACTCGAATGAGGATACATAGAACAACTCAGAGGTGTTATCAACATGGAAGTTCTATGTATTGGGTGAAAGAATGCTATGGAACAGCTGGGCTCCGAAAGCATGTGATGATAAGGAAAGATGTGGATGTACTAAGGGACCTAGTACGGCATTTGTGGTCAGCAGAGGACATTTGTGGGCCTATTATCCTTAGCATACCTTGGTTTTAGGTACGGATAATAAGTTTGATAGGGATACCTAGGACAACTCCGTGGTAAGGCGGATATGGAGGTTCTTGATATCGGGCGAAATAATACCATGGAGCAGTGAACAGTTTTCTGTTTTCTTTCACTGTTTTTCTTTTCTTTTTGTCAAGGGATGTGATCCCAGATGATGTAGTACTTTGAATTTTGAATAAATGAGCATGTTTCAACTCATCTTCTCTTTCTTGTACTTGTGGTGTTTGTGGAATTGGACCTGCTGGAAGATTATTTGTGGACCTGTTACCCTGGGCGTACCTTGGTTTTAGGTACGGATAACAAGTTTGGTCAGGATATCCGGAACAACCATGGCAAAGTGGTCATGGGTGCTCTCGGTATTGGGAAAAAGAATACCGTAGAGCAGCTGGGCTCCCGGGGCATGGTGAGATGGTGGATTTATGCTAAGAAGCTTAGCAAGGGATATTTGTGGACCTATTATCCTTGGCGTATCCTGGTTCAGGATACGGATAATAGGATAAAAGGAAACCAACATATTTGCTCAGAGGTTATGAGGACATGGCAAGCATGAGGGTTTTACCGTGGAATCTTCCTGCTCAGAGGTAATGAGGACATGGCAGGGGAGACTTCACGGAAGATATTCGTGGTCAACAGCGGATATTTATGGTCAACAGAGGACGTTTGTGGTCAACAGAGGACATTTGTGGTCAACAGAGGACATTTGTGGGCCTATTATTCTTGGCGTACCCTGGCTTAGGATACGAATAATAGGATGAAAGGGAAACCAACATACTTACTCAGAGGTAATGAGGACATGGCAAGTACGAAGGTTTTACCGTGGAGTCTTCCTACTCAGAGGTAAAGAGAACATGGCAGGAAAGGACTCCATAGGGGATATTTGTGGTCAACAGAGGACATTTGTGGTCAACAGAGGACATTTGTGGACCTATTATCCTTGTCGTACTCCGGCGTGGGTACAGATAATAGGTTGAAAGAGAATCGACATACTTACTCAGAGGTAATGAGGACATGGCAAGTATGAAGGTTTCTTCTATGGAGCCTTCCCACCCAGAGGTAATGAGGACATGGCAGGAGTGGGCTCAATGAAGAGGGGTACATAGAACGACTCAGAGGTAATGAGGACATGGAAGTTCTATGTAGGGGGTGATTTGTTTTTGGCGGAAGTGAAACGACTCAGAGGTAATGAGGACATGGCCGTTTTGGAAATTTGTGGATCGCTTACCCTTTTTTGTGCACTGGAAGTGCGGGTATCGGATCATGAGGGAGGATCTCTTCCAGGAAGAAAGTTCAGAGGTACGATCATATATGACTTACTATCTGAAAGAGTGACCGGAATGTGAGTTCAGAGGTGCCAACGGGCACATGACTCAATATTGTGAAAGTGTGAGTTCAGTGGCACCAGCGGGCACATGACTCGATAATCTGGGATGTTGTGGATGTGAGTTCAGCGGCACAAGAGGGTACATGACTCGGAAATCTGGAGAATGGTGAGTGTGAGTTTAGCGGTACCAGCGGGTACGTGACTCGAGAATCTGGAGAATGGTGAGTGTGAGTCCAGCGGCACCAGCGGGTACATAATTCAATGATCTGGAATGTTGTGGATGTGAGTTCAGTGGTACCAGCGGGTACATGACTAGGTAATCTGGAGTGGATGTGAGTTCAGCGGTACCGGGGGGTACATAACTTACCAATCTAGGAAATTTGGAGGCGGAATGTGAGTTCAGCGGTACCGGAGGGTACATAACTCAATCATCAGGGATTTTTTTTTTTTTGGATGTCGTTTCGGACGTAATACTTCTTCAGGAAGTTGCCGTTGACGGACAACATGAGCAAGTCTCAGTGTGAGCAGCCACATACTTGGCCAGCTCCGACTCTTCTTCGACCACCCCCTGTGTAAATGCAGACTGAGAGGATGACTTGGGCAACTTGATTATCAGTGGTTCAGTTGGTGGAGCCGAGCGGGGAGTTGTTGGCAGACTAGCGACCCCCAGTTTAGTACTCGATATGGGGCGAGGAGTGGCTGGTTCGCTAGCAGTGTCAGACCTCGCATCGGGGTGACGACCCTTCTTGGGAAGGCGTATCGTCAGTGGCCGACCGGAGGGATTGAGCTTCTCCGTTTGGGGTTGACCGACTCTCGATAATCTGATTGTAAGTGGCCCTGTCGTGGGTCTCAGTACCTGGCCGGACCTTGGCAGCCGGATTCTCAACTGCTCTTCCTGTGCCGAGAGGCTGATCGCGTCCTTACGCAGCGTGGCCGTAAGGGGTACGGAATTGCCTGGTTTGCGAGCTTGGAGGTAGATCGTCAGGGGTCCTTCTGATCCCGTGGTTGCTTCAACATCAGTTTGTTTATTTCCTCCTTCAAGGTGCCTCTTCGACTTTTCGTATAGGCAGGAGTCCGAGTAATAAGATTCGACCCCTTTGAAGGGATCGATGTCAGCAAATTCTGTCCTCACGAAGCCGTGCTTGTCGACATATTTGAAGCATTGGTGTAGCGTGGAAGGCACGATCATGTAATCGTGTATCCAAGGGCGCCCTAAAAGGATGTTGTATGAAGTGTCGGCATCTATGACGTAGCAAGTGACTTCTGATTGGAGATCGCCAATCTGACATTTCAGACGGATCTTCCCGATTGGGTAGCTCCTGCCCGAATTGAACCCGCTGATGGCGGTGTTTGTAGGGGTCAGGCGATGCATCGGGATGCGACGATGATGCAGTAATCCTTTTGGAATGATGCTTATGGAAGACCCAGGGTCAATGTGCATTCGGTCTACCTTTACGTCGCCGATGTATCCAGTGTAGTATAATGGGCGATCGTGCAGGTTAGTTTTGATGAGCATATCCTGCGGAGAGAATACGATATTGGGCATTGCACCTGTACACGCACTATCTTGGAGATCTGTAGGCTGATTATCTCCCGTGAGGTTGACCTGAGCCAAGTACGCATCGGCATTTTGGAGCGCCTCACTTAGGGCTGTGCGGACATCTTTTGAGAGTCTCAGGAGTTCGTATAAGGACAATTTGGCCGGTGTGTTAGCCAATTGCGCCAAGATGTCGAAGTTATAGGGCCTCTCCAGCCCCTGAGGTGTCTCCTTTCGGAGAGATTTGTCGAAGCGAGTCTCCTTCGGCCTAGGCTTGTCGGTCGTCGAAGGCTGAGCCGGTCCCGGAGTATCAGCGTTTGTGGGCTACTGATCATTAGTCGGATTCTCGGCCACTGGTTGGGCTTGTGCTCCAGATCGGGTAGTGACGGCTGAGACTTCCCCCTCCTCTGCCGAGGCGGTGCGGCATGATCTGACCTTTCCACTTTTCTTTTTAGAGGATAAAGTGGGCTGAGTCACCTCATGGACTAGGTCTGGATGGACCCATATGATCTCCCCTCGTAATGTGGTGAAGGGTATTAGGCCGGGATTTTGATCACGGGCAGGCGGAAGGTTAGTGATTTCTATTGTTGCCAGAGGGATGGGCATGACACCGTCTTGAGTCTCTGTTGGAGGGAAATTGCCGAATTGTACGGACACCATGTTGGCTGCTACGGTTACCTCCTTGAAGTCGATAGCCAGAGCGTTTGAATCGATGAGGTTCTGGATATAGCGTTTCAGTTGGTAGCAGTCGTGTGTAGCATGGTGGACGTAGCGGTGGTAATGGCAGAACTTCGGATTTTCCAAATCAGCAGGCCGAGGTTCCCGCCTTGGTGGAGGAAGCTGAATTCTATCTCCTTGTATAAGCATGTCCAAGATAGGCTTAACGTGGCCGTCTTCGAAAGAATAAGTGATTTGAGGCCATTGTTTGTCCGCTGGCTGTTGCTCGGGCTTCTGGGCTGTATCGGTCACCATGGCCTGCTTGCCTTTGTTGTCTCGGTTGGAGGGGCTACCCCCATTGTCGTTGCTGGCGTTGGGACGCTTCCCCTTGTTCTCTCCCTCTGAGATATGCAACCCCAGTTGGCGAGCTTTCTTCAATCGTTCCTCGGCACTTGTAGCGCTGATGATAAAGGCCTTCCAGTCCTTGAATTGACTTTCGCCCATCCAGAGACTAATTGTTGGGAGTAGTCTCTTTTGGAAAATTTCAATCAAGGAAGAATCCGGGTTGCTAGATGGTAACTTCATTGCGGTTTGACGAAACCGCTCAATGTAATTCCTTGTCAGCTCTTTCTCTCCTTGGACGACGTCCATGAGGGTAGACATCGTGACGTCCTGCCCTACCTCATAGAACCTCTCCAAGAACAAGCGCTTAAAGCCAGCGAAGGAGTGGATGCAATTATCTGGCAGGTTGCGGTACCAATCAAAGGCGACTCCTTCCAGTGCCCCAATGAATAACCGTGTGAGGATGGCGTCCTCATGGGGCAGATGGTCGGTAGTGACCTCAAAGTAAGTGATGTACCGGCTTGCTGAAGTCTTACCATCATATGGGTTGATATTGAACGGCTTATATCTTGGGGGAAAGGGCACATCCCTCCATTCAGCTGGGTATGGTTGCCGTATTCTGAGGTCTTGAGAGTTTTCTCGGGCGTGGAACATTGCTCGGAGCTCCTGAACCTCTCTTCTTACTTTTTGGGCCTCATCTGTCGCGGTAGGGGCCATTATCTCGGAAGGATTATTGCCCTGGTTTGGCGCCGCTGAATTTGAATCTACGTTGATTGCGGGACCCGTGCTTGTCTGGCCAGGTGTCACTCCCTGCAGAGTAGGAAGTGCCGCTTTGATCTCGTCTACAGACTTGACCAAGGCATGCAATATGGCCTCCAGCGTGTCGATGCGCTGGCGATCGCTGGAACCGCCTTGATTGCTGTCTGTCATGAATACCGTCTTCACATAAGGAGTGACGGAGGGAGTGGTGGAGGATGTACCCTCCGAGTCGTACCCATGCGTCGAGAAATCATCTGGATATGTGGGGATGTTCTCTTCAGGTTCGGATTCGGAAGGAACGCTACCCCCAGCTTCGGAGCTTGCTTCGTCTAGAGAATCATGGATGTCCTCGGGGACATCAGCATCTGTTGTACCCGATGGGAGGGTTGTTTCTCGGGGTTCGTCTCCTTGAAAAATTAGATTATTATGGACGTTCGGAGGAGTACTACCCCCAGCTCCTACGACCCCCAGGGTCGGGGACGATGAGTCTCCTGTTGCAGCAGATTTTGTCTTCGAACGGGTGTGTTGGTATACTCCGGTGGAGGGTAACCGTTTAGCCGACAACTTCTTAGCTGTAGTGGCTGATATCTTTGGACTGGAGATGCTTGTCTTCTTCCCTCTCCCCTCGGCGGGGACCTTCTGAGCGGAATTGCAGGAGGCAACAGGAGGTGCCTCATCTTCTGAGTTCGGGTGCTGTAGTCTGTGGAAGACGGACGGGCGATCTTCCGTCACTGCCGCGTTGTTGCAGCAGCAGTTAACGATGATCTGGGTGCAGTGACGTCTATGTGAGGATTCTTTGCACGCCGAGGCCCCTTCTCTTTCCTTGCGCTTGTGGAGGATCGCCTCACGCAGGTCAGAGGAACCACTCTGTCCGTTCACCGCCGGGGATTGGACTTGAGCAGTTCTGTACAACTTCCCATCAGAGGCCCGTGTGATAATCAGCGGGACGCCCTGATAGTCAGAGGTTGGGGCAGCTGTTTGGGCTTGATGAGCCCGCGCTGCCCTAGACTTCTTCTTTCTAGCACTCGTGGATGCATAATAGGAAGAGTCCAAGTTGAACATCACAGAGTCTGGCTTATCATCCAGAGAGTCATCAGGGTTCGGATCGTACGAGAGACGGTCGAAAACTGATCGAGAGGAGCATGGAGCAGATGCTATGCGGCTGGGAGCGGAAACCGTGCAGGCTGTCTGCATGCGGTTGTCTCCTGTCGTCGGACGAGTTCTTATGCGGCTAGGGGTCACGACCGTGCAGGCTGGCCGCATGCGGTTGGCATCTGTGGCCGCATGGGTTTTCTGCAAACGATTGACTTTACTGGCCGTATGAGTCTCATCCATGCTGTCGGGAACTGTAGTCGCATAAGTTATACGGCTGACAGAAGTAGCCGCATGAGTTTTCTTCATGCGGTTGGCGGATGTAGCCGCATGGGCTTTCTCCTTGCGGCTAATATTCTTCTGCGGTTTGGTCTGCGTAGAGTCCCTCTTTGTCCCTGCAAGTCCAGCATCATAATGTTTTCTTCTGCCGAACTTGGGGACAGCAGAGTTGTCTACGACCTGAAGTGGGACTGCAGGAGAATCCTTCTCGCCGTCTTGAGCAGCAGAGGGCATCCCATCGAGGGCTTGAGGAGGAGCAAATGACTTCGGTCTCCATTCTTTGCGAGCCTTCGTGGTGCGGGTGCGCTTCTGAGCTGGGCCAGCGCTGCCTTCAGAGAGCATCTCTTCGAACGCCTGTTGGTCGAAGCGGACGACCAACTTCTTTTGTGTGGAGCCAAGTTTGGCTGCATCTGATTGCGTCACCAACTCCTCAGCCGTGGAGAAGTTAGTCTCCAGCAGAGTCGCCATCGTGTTTGCCATTGATTGTAAAAGAACAGAACAATTATCGGAGGACTGAACTTAGACTCACAATACAAACTCGCTCGTACAAAGAAAGCCTAGGGACGAAAACCTAGGTACAGCAGACTAAGTACGATTGTTTATTTTTGATTCTGGGGGTGACGATAGAGGCTCGGGAAAGCGACGGCCGCTCTGCCTTACTCCTTGGACGATCAGTATGCAGCCTTGGCTCGGGGAAGATCTGCTTGGCGTTGACGAAGAAAGGCTCTTCTTACTCTCCTCGGGTGGCTCTCCTGGCTTCTCTCTCTCTGTGAGTATCAAGAAGAAAGGGGGGAGCTCTCTCTGTGTAGATCTCTCTCTTCTTATTTTTTTATTCTTTTTGTTGCCGACCTCTCTCTCTCTCCTCTTCCTTTTTTTCTCTGACTCTGTGTATTTTGCAAGGGAATGGCACCCTGCTATTTATAATAGTGGGGAAGCATCATTAGGGTTTGGCTGATTACCCGTTCTCAAAGTGGCGGCGGCCTGGTGATAGATCAATCTGGACCATTAGTCTTGAGTGTGAAGGATCTGGACCATTAATGTGGATTATGCCAAATCCCATCAATAATAAATGTTGATTGCAATAAATCTCCATCATAATGATTTGCTGATGTCTGCAAATCTAAATGAATCAATTTAATTCATTCTCTTGCCACGTGTCCCAAATTATTAGAATCTGACCCGAAATTTGATTATGTTTAGGACACGTGTCCTGTCATCATTATTGAGCCGCATGAGGAGTGTTCATATTTGGGCCACATGAAGGTCGTCATGACCGAGCCGCATGGAAGATTTCATGACCGAGCCGCATGAATAGTCTCTACACTCGAACCGCATGAAGGTTGTCATGACCGAGCCGCATGAATATGTTCATGACCGAGCCGCACGAGAGTCTTCATGGCCGAGCCGCATGGGTTTCTTCATGGCTGAGCCGCATGGGGGCCTTCATGGTTTGAACCGCATAGATTTCTTTGCACTGGCCGCATGAACTCGTCTAGTCTGGCCGCATGGACCTGCCTCGAAGCTTGGTAGATAGCGCCGTATTGGTGAAGATTTTCCTTATTTCCTAGAAAAATTTTGCTTTTCGTGTCAGTCATTATGACAACTTTATGTCAGGTCTGTCATCTGTCAGCTGTCAGCCGTCAGCCGTCAGAACATTAAATGCGTCCAGACGTTGAGCACAGCTGTTTTGAATGCCACGTGGCCTCTCTCTCTGAGCCGCATGGAGTTTACTCGAGCTGCCTATGTGTTTGAGCCGCATGGGACTCCTGAGCCGCATGAAGCTCGTCTGATTTTGAGCCGCATGAAGCTTCCTGAGTTCTGTGCCGCATGAAGAACGTTTCATGACCGAGCCGCATGAAGGACGTCTCATGACCGAGCCGCATGAAGGACGTCTCATGACCGAGCCGCATGAAGGACGTCTCATGACCGAGCTGTATGAGGAATGTCTCATGACCGAGCCGCATGAAGGACGTCTCATAACTCGCATGAGAAATGTCTTGATCAGCCCGTGCACTCGCTTTGTGGGCCCGGGTATCCCGAACACACGAGTGCGTAGGTATCATGTTTGCTCCCTGATGTGGGGCTAATAGAAACACTTGTCCTCGATCTTTGTTGGGAGACTCTTGAGAACCACGCTGTCCGTTTGCCGCCGGGGGCTGGACACGAGCGGCTTTGTACAACTTTCCATCAGAGGCCCACTTAGCGGGACGCTCGTGATGGTCAGAGGTTGGGACAGCTGACTGAGCCCGAAGAGCCCGCGCTGCCCTAGACTTCTTCTACTTAGCACCCGAAGGTGCGCAATAGGAAGAGTCCAAGTTTGGAAGGAAGGAAGAGAAGTTGGTGCCCTTTTCAAAGGAGGTAAGGGGGCTCTATTTATAGAATGGAGTAAGCCCTTTCTTCTTCTCCTTTCCGATGTGGGACTAAAAGCAATATTTTCCATGCTTCTACAGGGCGTTACAGTGGGCACCGTAGAAAGGCTAACCGTCATTGCCGCTACTTCCTCGGGCGTTACGGTAGAGAAAAGTGGCACGATGGAAGGATGTGGCGCCAGCAGGGGCCGTCGGCGACGTCGATCCAGGCATGAGAAGGGGAAAGGAATTCGACAGGTTTGGAGGCACGTCCAGAGGCGTGATGATAGCAGTGATTCTCTGCTGCCCGGTTTGTGGAGGAGTGTAGACAATCGCGCGTTGTCTGTCCCGCCATCATGGCACGTGGGGGAGTCTTCTTCGGGCTAGCTGGATTTATGGTTGGATAACGGACGGCCCATGCAGGGATGATGCAGTATTTCGGGATCGTATCTGGACCGGGCAGACGGGACCGGAGCGGGGTATTTGCCCCATCGATTTACCGGATCTTCCTATCATTATCCATAGTCAGCTGGGACAAGGTGTCCTAGCGGATGGTTCTGACACGGAAGAACGCAGCTTAGTGGTGTGGGAGGAGCCTGTCCTTGGCCCCATCTGTGTCTGGGGAGATGATTCCTCCCCGAGGGATGATATGGTTTTGTCGTCTGATGATAGAACTTCCATTATCCTCCTGGAGGGTCATGCAGAGGGCTGGCAGATGGTTCCATTCAAAAAGGCAGCGGGCAAGCGAAGGAAGTCGATGGCGCCTCAGTCGGATCGTCTTCTTCGATCACACGCATCCCGGGATAGGCGGGACCCACAGAGGGTCCATAGTTAATTTCCTTATTTGGAATGTTCGGGGGACGGCGAACAGAACTACTTTATGCCGTTCAGTCCTTGTTGGCACCAACTCTATCCAGGTTCTTGCTAATATTGAGCCCAAGGTGATATCCTCTAAGTCTTTCTTATCAATGAGGTTGGGCTTTGATATTAGTTGTTGCAATGAAAAGGATAATATCTGGTGTTTAGCAAGTCGGGTACTGGGCTCAATTGTATTGATTCCTGTAATCAGGCTATTACGGTTCAGCTTCTCTGAGCTGTTTTTCGGACCCGGTACGGTTGTCTGTTGTGCATGGTGCAGGAACTGTCAGGAGAGGAGGCGTCTATGGCAGCATCTTCTGGACGTCCAAGCCAGGGACCCTGTCTTGCCTTGGGTGTGGGCGAGGATTTCAATATTATTGCTTCTCCGGACGAGAAATTTGGAGGCCGGCTACCTGATACGCTGGCCATTGCAGACTTCCTCGACTTCCAGTTGGCGGCCGGGCTCTCTGATGTTGGCTTCAGAGGGAGCACTTTTACTTGGTGAATGGTCAGTCTGGAGTTGATCGGTAGGGATCTCGCCTTGATCGTGTGTTGGCGACGGGTTCCTGGCTGCATGGAGTCCAGGTCATCTGTGAGCATCTCAACCGGGATGAATGATCATGATCCTCTCTTGATATCCTGCCAGCCTGTTACTTCATTACAGCGTCGAGGTTTCCATTTCCTCAACTTTTGGACGTCTCACCCTGATTTCTTTATGGTGGTTGCCCGGGCTTAGGAATCCTGTTGGCATTATGATGCTTAGAGCGTCTGGGCATGCGCTTGCGGAGACGGGACAAGTCCTGGCCGGCTGGAGCAGATCTACTTTTGGAGATGTTTTTCAGGAGGTCCGTCAGGCAGAGGATGTTGCATTGGCGGCGGAACAGGAATACGAACTTCATCCTTCGGAGAGGGGTAGGACTTCCTGGATGGAGGCTGTAGCCGACTGAAGCAAAAGGTCTAGGTGAGGATCTTTCTGGAAACAGAAGGCTAGATTGAAATGGGACTTGGAGGAGATAAGAATACTTGTTTTTTCCATGCGTGCCCCAGAGTAGGCAGAGAAGGCTGTATCCAGAAGATTATTTATGCTGATGGTACTGAAACAACCTCTGATGCGGAGGTGGCGACGGGAGGCTTCCCATATTCTACTCTAAGTGTTCCAAGCTGAGCCTCTTTAGGATGATGATGATTTCCTCGATGTCATTCCTAGTATTATCTCGGGAGGACAATTCTGATCTTGCCGGTGTCCGGATAGATCGAAATTGCTGGATTCGAGGGATGGACCCGTCTAGCGGGAGCCAGGCCTGATGGTTTTTTTGGAAGATTTTTCTCTTCTTGTGGGAATTATCTCTGCTGATGTGGAGGAAGCCATTGGCTTTTTTTCTTGGGTGGCCGCCTCCCGGTTCTATATTGATACTTTATTTATCTCCCCAAAGTCGAGCATCCCAGGAATCTTTCAGATTTTTGCCCTATTAGTCTTTACAATTTCTGTAACAAGATTATTTCCAAGATTCTTGCTTGTAGGTTACAGGCATTCTTCCAAAAATTATTTTTATCAGAGCAAAGTGCTTTTGTTAAAGGGCGTGAGATTGTTGACAATATAATTATTGCCTAGGACATGGTGGCATCTATGAGGGAACCCAATCATGGTGGCAATGTGGCAATCAAGCTTGACATGCAGAAGGCTTATGACCGAGTTAATTGGCATTTCCTATTGCGGGTTCTCCGGAGATTTGGTTTAATGAAAGCCTTCTGTGATATACATTTGTCGTCTACTGGCGGACATCAGGTATGGGGTTCTTCTCAATGGAGCTCCTACAGATTTCTTCCCGACGACTAGAGGGATCGTCAGGGGGATCCTCTTTCCCCCGCTCTATTCATTATTGCCGCGGAGGTGCTTTCTCGGAATCTCAAGCTTCTGCAAGACACAAAATCAGAGATCTTCTTTCATACTCTAATAGGGGGACCACGTATCTCGCACTTGGCCTACACGGATGATGTTTCTTATATTCACTTCGGGGGATATATCAGGTTTGAGAGCTCTTCAGGGGTTGCATTTATGAGGCTGTATCTGGTCAGAAGATTAATATTCCAAGTCTGCCTTTTATACTGCGACTCCTGTGGTCGAGGCTCGTGCCCGCACTATCTTCTTTATTTGGCTTTTGCACCGGTATCTGCCTTACTTATTTGGGCTGTCCTTTAACGTGCGGGAGAGAAGGAATGCGGGGCTGTTCAGGGATTTGCTTGATAAAATAAGATCGAAGCTCGGGATGGCAAAACAAATTCTATCTCCTGGGGGTAAGCTGGTTCTTATTAAGAATGTTCTCATATCTATCCTATGTATACTTTGGCAGCATGCTGCCTCCCAAGGCCGTTGTCAGGGCGATTGAGAGGATGTTTGCGGCATTCTTTTGGGGGTAGCAAGGATGGTGTCGCTAAGAGGAGTTGGTTGCGTGGCGGCTTGCTACTGGACTAAAATCTGGGGGGGGGGGGGTCTTGGGATCAAGTGTCTGAAGGATATTATGGATGCTTTCTCGATGAAATTATGTAGAAGTTGCGGCATGGGAGGAGGACTTTGGGTGGAGTTCCTTAAATCAAATATTTTCGTAAGCGTCATCCTTGCGAAGCTTTCTGACGTCCAAGAGTTCTCCATTTGGCGACGGATTTTGCGGGGGAGGAATTTGGCGGAAACCTCATATTGCTCT
>JANAVB010019387.1:0-51370 GCA_029216955.1 Iris pallida
ACAGAATATTGAATTCTATCAAGCTAGAATCTCAAGAGCTTTTAATAAGAAAGTCAGAGTTCGATCGTATCAAAAGGAGAACTTGTTCTAACAGTCAGACGTCCTATGACTATGACTCATATGAGCAGGGGCAAATTTGATGCAAAGTAGAAAGGACCCTATATTGTGAGCAAAGTTTTCTCAAATGGAGCTTATCAACTCTCAGAATTGGATGGTCGAAAAGTTTTGATGCCTATTAATGGCAAATTCCTTAAATTATATATAAATGTAAATACTTGTAATCATCAGACAGTTCATGTTTAGAAATAAAAATTTTTATTTTATTTTAATCATGAATGATGATACATGATATTAAGGAAGATCACTATCATCCTTTTCTACATTTGGACGTGGGCCACTGCTATCCTTCTCGAAGACGTGATCAACAAAAGAACCGAGGACCTCCTTGCTGGAACCCACGAGGAACTTGCAAGCGGCCATTCTCATGGCTTCTTCTTCTTCAGTCTTTCCTGGTTCGAGCAGGAAGTCCAGAATGTCCCTTGGTGGCTTGGGTGCAGATGAACCTTCGCCTGCTTCCCCTTCTTGGATTGAACTGGATCTACAGGGTGTTCTTCAGTGCCTTTCTGAACCTTCATGGCGATTTCAGCCTTCTTGGATACTTCTTCAGATGACATTTTTATGTTTGAAAGAAGAAGCGTTCGTTCTTGTCAGATTTCTGCTATATTTATAGGCAGAAGTTCCTCAAATAATGAAGCGTCACATTCATCCGACGATTCATACATTCATTAATACTGACGGTTCATCCGTTCATTTATTACATTCATTCGACGGTTCATCCGTTCATTATTTCCTAAACGGTTCGTCCGTTCATAATCTTCTATCAATTTATTAAGTGGGGATTCGTTATTGATCACATTTTCATAACCTCTGAATCAATTCCGAATCTACTTGCTCATTTGTCATTTTTGACCTCTGCATAGAAATCAATCTATTTCTTTTGAGTTCCTACATATTATCACGTCCATAATACCTCTGATAATATCATATACTCTAAAAGAAAAGAAGATTTCATTATCTATCATGTCCACATTCATCCACAAATACAAATCTTTGAGCATAGAAGAATTATCATTTTCAGTCTCATTTCACCACACAAAAGTCTATTACATTTTCTTAGACTTTCTTACAAATCATAATGGAAATCTACTACAAATCTTGGATTTTCATTCTACACCACAACAATAACCTAATAGAGATCTATCTTCTTCTTTGGATCTTCTCCGTCGGACCTTCTCCGTCAGATTCGTTGTTGGTGGCAGTTCCTGACTGTCTGGGTCCCAGTCACGACCAGATCAGCAGGAATCAAACTCTGATCTTCTCTCTCAGATGAGAGGAGAACCACAGAGTATGGCAGCCCGAAGTCGTGGTGCTGCCAATACAATTGGTGGATTGGGGGTAACCTCTCAGGAAGACAGGAATGTATCCAAACCTTGGGATACAATTCCTAGTTCTGCCTTGAAAGGAACTCTACTACTACTCGATTTCTCGGGGTAGAGTTGACTCCACCATCCAACTCTCATGTATAAAGGCTCTTCCTACCATCTGAGGAAGACCCTTCTATCCTACGAAGAGTTCTGAGTTGTCTGATGTACGCGTCAAAAGCGTATGAGCTTCCTGATGTTGGTGTCAGCAGGATATTCTCCACAGCATCTACATCACCAATGCCAGTTCTGAAGAAAATTTTCAACCGAGCTTCTGCAGAGAACAGCAAGAAAGAAGAGATTAATCAACAGAAATGTCATTTGGCACACATTGGCTAGTCAAGCGTGCATTTTTCAGTCAGAAACATAAAAGCCTATCTTCAACAGCAACAAAAATGGTACGCAGACTTACCATCAAGTTTGGTGCTAAGGATGGCAAACCCATGTTTGATACAGTGCACAGAAATCGAACATTAGAAAGCATTGCTTTCCTGTTTGAGAATGAAATCTCCCAAAAATTTCATTCTCAGAGAAGAAGAAGAGAATGGGAGATGAGTATCTTTGAAACTCAGCTATCTATTTAAAGGACAAAGTACAAGCTTATTCTTGGAAAAGATCTGCGTGAATAGCGCTCGTAAACCATGGAATGAATGACACGTGTGTTTTGGAAGACAGCGCAACATTGGAAACAGTCAAAGAGTGCTAATTAACATTCTTCATTAATGCACGCTGTTCAAACATAAAAGTTATACTATATTCTTCAAGACAGGCACTGATGGCCTTACAAAAGACAAAAGAAGAAGTGCAATATTTTCAAAAGAAGACAAAAGCATAAAAGACACGCTCTATTTTACAGAGCGGCTGAGCTTAGTGCCCAATTCTTCTATACTCTTAACCCCCATGCGGTGTAACAGAGCCTTCAACATTTTACGCTGCTCTGCGAAGCTGCGTCTATCAGAAGAAGACGAGCCATCCAAGCCAAAATAGCTCAAGAAATTCTTGGCTAATTGCATGGGATCGTCTTTGAACTCGAAAACCAGAGGCTCCGGTTCTTTACCCTCAAAAGTGGGATCACCATAGGAATAAAAGCCCAACTTGCGTGCTTCTTCCTCAGCTTTCTCCTTTGGTGTCATGTTGACGTAAGATGAAGATTAAATGAATCCTCTCCATGTTTATATAACAGAGCTCGCCGGCGGTTCATATTCCACCATAAACTGGATGCAATCAGTCTCGGAAAATGAAGAGTCATCATGACATTTAATAAGTTCATTTGGATGTTTTCAAAGAACTTCAAAGTCTTTCCGACTTCCGAAAAATTTGAAGTCATCTCAGCGTGACTAAGTTCATTTTATCATCTTATTTTTCAAAGTATTTCGAAAATTTTGAAGTCTTTTCAATTTTCGAAAACTTTGAAGGGGGTCTTGTAGGCCTTTAAAATGATAGTCACGCTGAGTTGATCAGAACAAGTCTAACAGTCACGCTGAGTTGATCAGGGCAAAGTCAAAAGTCACGCTCAGTTGATCCAGACAATATTTACAAATCACCCTGAGGAGACAGCTCATCATTGTCAGAGAGTAATTATGACTGACAGCACAACAGCCGAAGAATGTCTCTTCGTATGCCACGTATGCACAGAATTCGAGAGATCACAGCCGTCTATTGCGTGATTTTCGAAATCCTCTTCAGCAAGACTCAACCTTCGTCAAGTTGGCGTACCGAAAGAGTTTCTTGTCATTTAATGCGACTGACAAAAGCAATCACTGTCAGAGATTTTGTGTCAGTCGAGGCACGCCAAATCAAGACAGCTGGCAGTCTTATCTCAAGTCTGCGTGTATTGTGAGATCTTTATCTCAAGTTTGCGTGGATTCTGAAGTTTTCTTCCTCAAGTTTGCGTGGATTCTGAAGTTTTCTTCACCAAATCTGCGTGGATTCTGAAGCTTCCTGCCCCAAGTTTGCGTGGATTTTGAAGCTTTCTACCCCGAGTCTGCGTGGATTTCGTCTTCAACAAGTCTGCGTATATTTTATCAAATTGGAGTACGTGGCAGCCATACCACTGATCTCTCGTCTGCGTGTCCTATAACTTGCATATGGACTCATGCATGATCGCCATGTGTCCAACAGTTACAGGCCACGTCCAGTAACTGCTCACAGTCTTGCGTATGTTAAATCCTGCGTGATTTTCAACTAAGCAAAGGCTGTGAAGACAGTTATCTTTTTAGTTATTTTTTGACTCTATAATAGAGTTCTTTTCTCATTCATTGTACAGATACATAGTTATCTACTGTCAAAATTTTGAGAGCTTTTCTTCTTCGCATAGTCTAAGGGATAAAGTGATCGTCTTCTAGATCAGATTCCCACAGTTGTAATTTTCCCAGATACACAATAAATAAGGAATTTATTTATGGAAAACACACCTTCAGTTTGATATATCATGTCCCATCCAAACGTTTTCTCTTGTGCTATATTCTTTACGTACAACTTAGGGGGTAAAATAGTCATTTTAGTCTCTACCATAAATTTGACTAGCATTCCTAATAGCAATTAAGGCCCAATTCTGATCCAAATCTTTTAACCCAATATATAGTTTTGATCCATTTTGAGCCTACTACGTATATGACAATGGTGTGCCACTCAATTGGATTTCCATGTGCTATTTAATCTTAAGTGGTACACAAGTCAAAACTATAGACATATTGGACTCAAATCGATCACAAAAATTCTACCAACCCAAAACTAGTCCAAGTAGAGTTCGTAGAGCCCATTCTAAGTTGCCCTAACCTCTTAGACCTATTTTAGATTGATTTCTATGAATTAATAACAGCCATATTGATTTAAATCTATTTTTAAATCAACTCTATAACTACTTTCCTAATTTGGACAATCAAATCTCTTTGAGATACACCTTTGATTTAAATCATCAAATCTCAACCAAATTTCCTCAAACCAAATCCAAATCAATCCCTACATTCTCTTTCTCATATAGAACCCTTCACTATTGGATGGCCGAATATACTTTATATATTTATGCTCTAGATACCGAGCCCCTCCTATTTATTTTCTATTTTTGTACTTTTCTTTCCACCCAACGGAAACTCATCATCCCGACCTCTTTCAACCCTCCTACCACATGCATCTCGACCATAGGACATCTTCCTAACACCTCGACACCTTTTCGATGAGCCTCAGCTCCTAACTTGGTCGATACAAGGCGCGAAAGGCACCCGAAGTCGACCGAACTTGTGTTGAATTCATCACAACAGGTTAGTCGATTTGTAGACTAGGTTTTATCTACTTTTTATCGTCTGATTCTCTTCAAACCCAAGCTAGAAGTTACCTCTATGTGTCTACTTCAATCTTTGATCGCTAGATCAGAGAGTTTCAAGCTATTTGTCCGTGGCATCGATTCTACGACAAGGTGTCCAGAATCAATGAGATCTATTATGAGCAGTTTTTTGCCTACCTAAAGTCAGATTTGATTCTTCTAATATTTTTATTCAGAAAACTAGACATCGAGAGATTTCCAAAGCATATCTATTTGTTAGGTTTTGAGTCCATTTGCTATTTTTAAAAATTCTTGGCATTTGTCGTAACACCGTAACTCCAAAAATTCTATGTTCTTTGTGTCCAAAAGTTCCAATACTTCATAAAACTCTACTAAAATATTTGTTGTGAAAAGTTTAATGTTTGAAACCCTTATTTTAACTAATTTCTAAAATTTCTAAAAAATTAATATTATTAAATATTTATTGTTTTGGGTCTCAAATCGTTATACCAAGTCTAGGAATAATATTGTAGAATCAATACAAGAATTGTACACATTTTTTTTCTATGTATAAAATATATTGTTTATTATTATAGAATATTTATAAATATTTTTTAGAATTAAAAATAATATTTATGTTAATAATACATTACTTTTATAGGTAGATTTAATACTATATATGTTATATTAAGTAGAGTAGTCAATATGACTAGTTTTGGTATAAATATATTATTAAGGTCTATATATGTTAAGTCCATATATGCAAAGTAATTAACGTATATTTTGTTTGTATTTCGGAATTCGTGCATTGAAATTGAGATCGGTCAATTCTAGCAATCTTATACCGCTGAAATTGACAAAGTGACTGCATGGATCGGCAAGATAAGATTGTTAACCTTGTGATTGATCATTTTGTCTCAATTCGTGTGTCGTAGATTTCGTTGTACAAATTTGAAGATACAAACTTAATATTTAGACCAAGAATTTGAAATCTATCTTATTAAGGAAATAATGATCATAGAGATTAGTGTAATCTAGTTCTAGATGGTATGATTAATGAATGGCTTAGGTAACATAGGTATTACACAAGCTTTCTAGGTAGGAGTGGTTAGTCATACTTATATTTAGTAAATAATATATATTTATTTATGATTTGGGATTGATAGATATTGCACGAAGTATGATTTGTTGGTTAATAGATAGTTCGGGTTGGCTTTGGTCCTGCAGTCTCAATACAGATTGGATAAAACTCTAGGCAAGTATACGTTGCTGAATTGTACAGTTTATTCATGCATTTTGTATATTGCTATTCTTTTCAGATTTAATTGATTACATGTTTCTCATGTTTATGTCATTATTATTTTCTTATTTTACGTGCACGTGTCTTACTTATTTTTTATGTCAGCATTTATTTCTTATGAGTGTCACGACAATATTTGCTAGTCCTTAGTCTCTATTCCACTGAGTTGACGTTGATCTGTAGCCAAGATGGATTGCTAAACATTGACCTATGTTATCTCTAGATCGGGAGCGTCCCATGGCATTACGGTATATAGACCCCTTATCAACTTATTATTCCATCTCTAGGACTAGGAGCGTCCAATGGCATTATGATGTTAGAGACTTATTATTGACCTGTTATCCCGTCTCTAGGACCGGGAGTATCCCATGGCATTACGGTAATAGAGACTTATATTTTGCCTCGAGGTCAGGAGTGTCCCATGGTATTACGATATTGAAACGTCCTTGTCACCCCCATTTTATGTATTTCGTATTTGTACTCGTAATTTGATTTTTGGATCGTATTTTATTTTCTCGACTTGCGGATTTTGGTTTCTCGTAAATAGGTTTGGACCATGGCTTGGTTTTATTTTATGGAGTTGGTTTGGTTTGGTTTGGTTCATCATGAATGGAACACCTTAGCCTATTCTCCACCTCCATTCCATCACAACCACCCTCATTAAAACCTACCAACCTTTTCTCCTCTATAACTCCATTAATTTCTTACTACTTCTTCTTCTTCCTTCTTCCACACAACTCCCCAACCCATAGGCAAGTGCACCTTGCCATCAAATAAGCACCACTTTTTATTTGTCCATTAACTAGATTAGGCCATGGAGAACAACTTCAGAACTTGACATTTTGTGATTTGGAGCTTTCATTTTTCTAGATCTAGGTTTTAACCATTTTCGAAAATCCTTGGTTTTGATCCATTAAACTTCGATTTTTGCATGTTTTGATGCTTCCATGTGGAAGAGAATTCGATTTTACTCAAGTTAGAACTTTGAAAATCTAGATTTGGTTTTGATTTGGCTAAGTTATGAAGATTTGAAGTTTTGGTGTTCTTGAGGAGTTCATCTCAGCCTTGGTGAAGGCTCTCGGCCAGTGCTCTTTAGCACTTGACCGTTTGCGCAGTGCTCTTTAGCGCATGGCCGATTGCGCATAGGCTCAGCCAGTGCTTTGCGCTGCGCTGGATTGCGCTGCGCAGCCCAACCCCTGACCCCCTTGCACAACCTACTTGTCTATGATGAATTGTTATTTCTTTAAGCTTGGCTCTTCTATAGTCCTATATATATTGGTATTTTATTAGATATTTACGTCCATTTTATATCCTTACGTCTTTTGTCAAGAACTTGATTTTACTTAATATGTTTGGAATGATTATTGTACATGGCATGGTATGACAAGGAACTAGCATAACACGACAGTGACCCGTAGTGGTGCACTCCTGACATGACCAACCTGACATGATAGTAGCCCGTCGTGGCGTACTCCTGACAGTACCCTGACATGATTTATCTTGATAACTTGATAGTGGCCCATGGCGGCGCACTCCTGACTTGACATGACTTGTAACTTGTAACTTGACTCGTATAATCAACTTGACACCGTGGGTGTTCCTGCTTGCTTGCTTGTACAATCTACTTGTCTTGTCTTGCATCATGTCTAGGATGTGACTTCCTGGGTACCACGGCCAGGGACTCGCGCTAAATTGGATTAGGCTAATGATTAGATCAAACTAGAACATGGAGAATTCCCAGTCACAGGCAATCTCGTTATCTGGGTACTTTAATAGACTTGTAGCTTACCGACGAGTAGAGTACATTTTTAGCACACTGTCATATGTTGCACCCTCTAAGTCACCTAAGGGTACATTTGTCTCTCGGGCAATGTACCCACCTATAACTCTCAACCCGCGGAAGGATAACTGGATAGTCTGCAGGGCTTAGGACCGAGTTGATAGGGCCCAGCGGTTCCAGCAGGGACTGCATTTGGAGATCTTGTTGGCTGTTGAGCAGTTCGAGCACCAGACATTCGATGCAGTATTGAGGGCAGCTAGGAGGCATGAGTACACCTCCCAGCGGATCGTGGATAGGACCAGAGACAGGAAGCGGTCCCACAGTCAGATGTACCAATCATCAGCTCCAGCCCCAGCAGCTAGAAGTTTGACCATTGGAACTCCGAGGCAGACGGCCTCAGTGACGTCGGTTCAGCATTCAACCCCGACGTACCCACAGAAGCAGAAGCAGACTTCGGCAATGGAATGTTCTCATTGCGGGAAGCTAGGCCATGTAGTGGCAGATTGTCGTAGGGCACAAGGATTGTGCCTAGCTTGTGGAGCGACAGATCACAAGATAGGAGCCTGCCCGAATAGGGGTAGTTCTTCCTCTTTCAACCTAACCAGTCCATCGGTTAGGGGACCAACACCTGTGCAGCAGCAGCAGTACCCAAGGCCATTGTTACCTCAGGCCCAGACATTCCAGCAGCAGTGTGCCCAGGCTCCAGTACAGAGCAGGCAGAGAGGTTTCCAGCAGAGGGGACCCGCAGCTAGAGGTCAGGCCATGATGGCTATGGAAGAAGAAGTTGCACCATGTGAGGTAGTGGCAGGTACTATTCTCGTCAACTCCTTTCCGGCATTGGTATTATTTGTTTCTGGTGTATCGCATTCATTCATGTCTGCACGATTCGCGACACGGATAGGATTGGAGCCCGAGTCATTAGCAGTGAGGCTTAATATACTTACTGGTAATGGTCTTGTGGGAGTAGATCGAGTGTTTTCCTCGTATCGGATCGTAGTTAGCGGTAGAGAGTTCCCCGCTAGATTTATAGAATTTCCTATGGCAGACTATGATGTAGTCTTAGGCATGGATTGGTTGAGAAACCAGTATGCTAGGATAGACTGTCATGTGGGCAGAGTTGTTTTCAGTATTCCACGCGAGCCAGAGTTTTTCTTTTCCAGAGGCGCGGTAGAACCATCTTCTCCAGTATTGCGGATGGCAGTAGCAGCAGTACAGTTATCCAGGATAGTTGAAGAGTTTTCGGATGTCTTTCCAGAAGAACTTCCAGGGATGCCACCAGAGCGGGAGATCGAGTTCACCATTGACTTGATTCCCGGGACAGCACCAGTATCAGAGCGAGTCTACAGAATGGCGCCTTCAGAGTTGGAGATTTTGTACAAGATGATTGAAGAACTTAGAACCAAGGGATTCATTCGTGCTAGTGGATCGCCTTGGGGAGCCCCGATGCTTCTTGTGAAAAAGAAGGATGGTACGTCCAGGCTATGTATTGATTATCATACCTTGAACTCAGTGACAATCAAGAACAGATACCCTCTTCCGAGGATAGATGACTTGTTTGATCAACTCAAGGGGGCTTCAGTTTTTTCGAAGATAGACTTGCGATCAGGATACCACCAGATCAGAGTCAGAGAGCAGGACATCCCGAAGACGGCGTTCAGATCTAGGTACGGGCATTGGGAGTTTCTAGTTATGCCCTTTAGAGCGACCAATGCGCCGACAGTGTTCATGGACCTCATGAACCATATTTTCATGCCTTACTTGGATCAGTTTGTGATAGTGTTCCTTGATGACATCCTGGTCTACAGTAAGAGTGAAGCAGAGCACGAGCAGCATCTCAGAGTTGTCCTCCAGATTCTCAGAGAGCACCAGTTGTACGCCAAGTTCAGTAAATACGAGTTCTGGCTCGATCGCATTTCTTACTTGGGTCACATCATTACCAGAGGAGGAGTGGAAGTGGATCCCCAGAAGATTGTGGCTATCGAGGCATGGTCAGTACCCAGCTCAGTGGCAGAAGTTTGCAGCTTTCTTGGATTGGCCGGCTACTACCGGCGGTTCGTCTCTGATTTTACAAGGATTTCAGCGCCGATGACCCAGCTAACCCGCAAGAATGTGCCGTTCGTTTGGACAGCAGAATGTCAGGAATCATTTGAGAAGTTGAAGCGAGGTTTGATAACGGCTCCCATTCTCACCCTTCCAGATGGGACCGGAGGATTCACGGTTTATTGCGACGCTTCAGACAGAGGATTGGAATGTGTTTTGATGCAGCATGTGAAGGTAATTGCTTATGCGTCACGTCAACTCCGTGATCATGAGAAGAATTACCCGACCCACGACTTGGAGCTAGCAGCAGTAGTATTTGCACTTAAGTTGTGGAGGCACTACTTGTACGGAGACAGAGTGGAGATATTTACTGATCATAAGAGCCTGAAGTATGTTTTTACCCAGAAGGATCTTAATATGCGGCAGAGAAGATGGCTCGAGCTACTGGTAGACTACGATGTGGATTTGCAGTATCATCCAGGGAAGGCCAACGTTGTAGCAGATGCGTTGAGCCGGAGAGCCGGAGTTTATTTCCTGACGGTGCAACCAGAGTTATGGTCGGATCTTCAGAAGATGGGAATTGAAGTGGTTCTTCCTTCCAATGTGGCCCTGATGGCCAGCCTACAGATTCAGTCTACCGTAGTTGAGAGGATCCGGACCGCACAGTTAACATATTCCAAGATTCAGCGGCTCAGAGCAGAGTGCGAGACAGGGAGAAGGCCAGAGTTATATATTCATGAGGATGGTACGCTTCGACACGGCACGCGTTTTTGTGTACCCAGTGGAGATATCAGACAGGAAGTCATGGCAGAGGCTCACAGTTCGCAGTATTCTATCCACCCAGGCAGCACGAAGATGTACCGAGATATTCGTCAACACTTTTGGTGGAATGGTATGAAGAGGGAGATAGCCCGGTATGTCTCTCGATGTTTGGTTTGCCAACAAGTCAAGGCTGAACATCAGATGCCAGCTGGACTTCTTCAACCTTTACCGATCCCAGAATGGAAATGGGAACACATAACCATGGATTTCGTGACTGGGTTACCCAGATCTCTGGTAGGCAGAGATGCTATTTGGGTCATTGTAGACAGGCTTACCAAGGTGGCACACTTTCTTCCATTTAGAGTTGGACAGTCGACGATGCAGCTAGCAGAGATGTATCTCAGGCAGATCGTCAGACTTCACGGAGTGCCAGTCAGCATAGTATCAGACAGGGATACGAGATTCACATCGCACTTCTGGCGCAGTCTTCATCAAAGTTTGGGGACTCGTCTCAAGTTCAGCTCAGCGTATCATCCACAGACAGATGGGCAGTCAGAGCATACTATACAAACTCTCGAAGATATGTTACGGTCGTGTACCCTTGACTTTGGTGGTTCGTGGGAGGATCACCTGCACCTGGTGGAATTCTCGTACAACAATAGTTTCCAGGCCAGTATCCAGATGGCACCCTTCGAGGCTCTGTATGGTAGGAGGTGCAGATCCCCGTTAGCATGGGACGATGTCGGAGAGAGGCAGATGCTCGGTCCAGAACTGATTTCTCAGACGGTTGAAGTGGTCAGGAAAGTCAGAGATCACCTCCGAGTTGCTCAGGATCGCCAGCGCCATTGGGCCGATGCTCATCGGCGTCCCTTAGAATTTGCCGTCGGCGACCATGTATTCCTTAGGATCTCGCCTACCCGCGGCGTCATTCGTTTTAGCGTACGGGGAAAGCTTAGTCCTAGGTATATAGGGCCGTTCGATATTCTGGAGCGAGTAGGCGATGTGTCCTATCGTCTCGCTCTTTCGCCGTCGCTAAGTAAGGTACATGATGTATTCCATGTATCCCAATTAAGACGGTACATTCCGGACCCGAGCCATATCCTAGATCATTCGGAATTGGTTGTTGGTACCAACCTTTCGTATGAGGAGAGGCCCGTGTCTATTTTGGACCGGAGAGAAAAGATGCTCAAGAACAAGACTATTAACTTAGTCCGTGTTGCTTGGGGTCATCACTCTCTAGGTGAGTCAACATGGGAGCATGAGGATGACATCCGATCGCGATACCCCTACCTGTTTGACTCGTAAGGTATAATGTCGTCCTTGTGCCTTACGCTTTCCCTTCCTTGCTTGTATTGTATGATTGTATGATTGAACTGCTTAGTGTAGCTTGTCTGTGCTTAGTATAGCTTGTCGTGGCAATCTCTAGCTCCTTGATTAAATTTCGAGGACGGAATTCTTTGAAGGTGGGTAGAGTTGTCACCCCCATTTCCTGTATTTCGTATTTGTACTCGTAATTTAATTTTTGGCACGTATTTTATTTTCTCGACTTGCAGATTTTGGTTTCTCGTAAATGGGTTTGGACCATGGCTTGGTTTTATTTTGTGGAGTTGGTTTGATTTGGTTTGGTTCATCATGAGTGGAACACCTTAGCCTATTCTCCACCTCCATTCCATCACAACCACCCTCATTAAAACCTACCAACCTTTTCTCTCACCTCCATAACTCCATTAATTTCTTACAACTTCTTCTTCTTCCTTCTTCCACACTAGGCAAGTGCACCTTGACATAAAATAAGCACAACTTTTTATTTGTCCATTAACTAGATTAGGCCATGGAGAACAACTGTAGAAGTTGATATTTTGTGATTTGAAGCTTTCATTTTTCTAGATCTAGGTTTTAACCATTTTCGAAAATCATTGGTTTTGATCCATTAAAATTCAATTTTTGCATGTTTTGATGCTTCCATGTGGAAGAGAATTCGATTTTACTCAAGTTAGAACTTTGAAAATCTAGATTTGGTTTTGATTTGGCTAAGTTATGAAGATTTAAAGTTTTTGGTGTTCTTGAGGAGTTCATCTCAGCCTTGGTGAAGGCTCTTGGCCAGTGCTCTTTAGCACTTGACCATTTGCACACCCCGGCCTGTGATCTTTAGCGCATGGCTGATTGCGCATAGGCTCAGCCAGTGCTTTGCGCTGCGCTGGATTGTGCTGGCGCAAGCTAGCCATGCGCAAGCCAGCCATGCGCAAAGTAACCCCTGCCAATCGACCATTGCGCAGTCCATACTCTGCGCAGTCTACCCTTGCGCAATCCTCCCTTACGCAATCCAATTGATGCGTAAGGCATCCCCTGTGCCCCTTTAACCCTGTGCCCCTTGACCCCCTGCGCAGTCTACCCTTGCGCAAGGTAACCCTTGCGCAAGGTAACTCTTGCGCAGCTCTTCCATGCGCAGTACATACCCTGCGCAGCCCAACCCCTGACCCCCTTGCACAACCTACTTGTCTATGATAAATTGTTATTTCTTTAAGCTTGGCTCTTCTATAGTCCTATATATATTGGTATTTTATTAGATATTTTACGTCCATTTTATATCCTTACGTCTTTTGTCAAGAACTTGATTTTACTTAATATGTTTGGAATGATTATTGTACATGGCATGGTATGACAAGGAACTAGCATAACACGACAGTGACCCGTAGTGGTGCACTCCTGACATGACCAACCTGACATGATAGTAGCCCGTCGTGGCGTACTCCTGACAGTACCCTGACATGATTTATCTTGATAACTTGATAGTGGCCCATGGCGGCGCACTCCTGACTTGACATGACTTGTAACTTGTAACTTGACTCGTATAATCAACTTGACACCGTGGGTGTTCCTGCTTGCTTGCTTGTACAATCTACTTGTCTTGTCTTGCATCATGTCTAGGATGTGACTTCCAGGGTACCGCGGCCAGGGACTCGCGCTAAATTGGATTAGGCTAATGATTAGATCAAACTAGAACATGGAGAATTCCCAGTCACAGGCAATCTCGTTATCTGGGTACTTTAATAGACTTGTAGCTTACCGATGAGTAGAGTACATTTTTAGCACACTGTCATATGTTGCACCCTCTAAGTCACCTAAGGGTACATTTGTCTCTCGGGCAATGTACCCACCTATAACTCTCAACCCGCGGAAGGATAACTGGATAGTCTGCAGGGCTTAGGACCGAGTTTGATAGGGCCCAGCGGTTCCAGCAGGGACTGCATTTGGAGATCTTGTTGGCTGTTGAGCAGTTCGAGCACCAGACATTCGATGCAGTATTGAGGGCAGCTAGGAGGCATGAGTACACCTCCCAGCGGATCGTGGATAGGACCAGAGACAGGAAGCGGTCCCACAGTCAGATATGAAGATTTGAAGATTTGAAGATTTGAAGTTTTTGGTGTTCTTGAGGAGTTCATCTCAGCCTTGGTGAAGGCTCTCGGCCAGTGCTCTTTAGCACTTGACCGTTTGCGCAGTGCTCTTTAGCGCATGGCCGATTGCGCATAGGCTCAGCCAGTGCTTTGCGCTGCGCTGGATTGCGCTGCGCAGCCCAACCCCTGACCCCCTTGCACAACCTACTTGTCTATGATGAATTGTTATTTCTTTAAGCTTGGCTCTTCTATAGTCCTATATATATTGGTATTTTATTAGATATTTTACGTCCATTTTATATCCTTACGTCTTTGTCAAGAACTTGATTTTACTTAATATGTTTGGAATGATTATTGTACATGGCATGGTATGACAAGGAACTAGCATAACACGACAGTGACCCATAGTGGTGCACTCCTGACATGACCAACCTGACATGATAGTAGCCTGTCGTGGCGCACTCCTGACAGTACCCTGATATGATTTATCTTGATAACTTGATAGTGGCCCGTGGCGGCACACTCCTGACTTGACTTGACTTGTAACTTGTAACTTGACTCGTATAATCAACTTGACACCGTGGGTGTTCCTGCTTGCTTGCTTGTACAATCCACTTGTCTTGTCTTGCATCATGTCTAGGATGTGACTTCCTGGGTACCACGGCCAGGGACTCGCACTAAATTGGATTAGGCTAATGATTAGATCAAACTAGAACATGGAGAATTCCCAGTCACAGGCAATCTCGTTATCTGGGCACTTTAATAGACTTGTAGCTTGCCGACGAGTAGAGCACATTTCCAGCACACTGTCATGTGTTGCACCCTCTAAGTTACCTAAGGGTACATTTGTCTCCCGGGCAATGTACCCACCTATAACTCTCAACCCGCGGAAGGATAACTGGATAGTCTGCAGGGCTTGGGACTGGAAGTTTTTCACTTGCATCTTGTTAGTAATTAAGGCTTGTGATAGCCCTAGTTAGTTAAAGTAGTAAGTCGTAGTAATTGCTTGGCCGCTTGTGAATGCATGATGTCCAGCCTTGTCTAAGTCTTGTCTAGCTCCAGTACATGCTATCTCCTGAGCATGTTTGTTTTCCTTATCTTAACGATAAATGAGTAGAGACAATGAGCTATTCAGGCGAAGGGTTACAACCCCGGTCCTTGTCTGGTTTAAGGATTGTAACCTGGCTCCCGGAATGGTTCCACGTCCCTAGTCGTTTATCGCTCTGTGTACTTTTATTACTTGTACTTTTCTTTTATTCTTTATGTTCTGATATGCTGACTTTTGTTCTTATTTGTGGCCTCCTTATGGCACTTGCTCTTTCTGGGGTTTGACCCAGCTAGTTTTGTGTGGCCAGATTTCGGAGCAGCTCCCGAGGATCTACCAAGCTTCCAGCCCAATGGTAAACACTAGAAGGAACCAGGGCTACGAGTAGGTTTTTCCTTTTTGATTCACCAACTTATATGTAAAATTATTCTTTTGAGGCGTTTGCCGACGAGCACCTGTTAGCTCGATGCACATTTACTTACTATCTGCCTACGGGCTGTAAACATGATTAACAAATCCTAGGGTTGATCATGTATGACTGAACTCTTGCTAGTCCTATCATTTTATACGACTAGCTTCATGATCATCCAATATGTAATATTTGGGACGCCTTATATATATATATTTGATGCTCTAATATCTTGTAACTCTGTTAATTGCTTGAGATTGAGACAATAGGCTTGACCTTAAGAGACTGCCGGCTTGTAGTAAACCCTCATATCTAGACAGCCGTGACCGTATAGTTGAGATGTATTCTATTTCAATATACGTAGCTGGCTATGTCTGCCCCCGCTCTCCAGTATTCTGGTTCTGGGGCGTGACAGTCCTTGTTGATTGTTTCCTATTATAATTTTCTTTCTTTCAGTGCATGATTATTACTGCTACATTTGGCATGTTTTATGTATCTTGCTACGTCCCTCTGAGGACCTAGTGATCTCTCCAGGTTATTGTTGGTTTTCTTCCAGTTGTTGTTGAGACTGCTAAATATAGAAAGATAGATTGGTTGACGATTGTATCTCCAGGATTCAGGTATCGGTAGTGGTACATTTATCATTCTTTCATCTATATTATTTTATGATGACTTCTTCAGCTACATAGCCTAGTTTTACAAGCTTTATTTTTATCATGAGCTTGTTCAGATGATTGTATTAAGGTCTCGCCAGCCTTATTACAAATTATTTATTCATGTATTTATATTCAAGTGGCATCCGTGTATTATTGTTTGATCAGTATTAGTGCACCGATTTCCATTTGAGATTATTATCTGTGGATTGAAATATAACTAACTTGCCATTTTCTACCCAATATAGATAGCTTATACGTATTCGAGTTGGGGCATTACAAATCTAAAGAAGAACATCGATATCTACTTGCAGCTATTGGTGGATGAGTTGAAATAATTATGGCAGTTCGGTATTCAGACGTGTGATATGTCAATGGTGCAGAACTTTCAGATGAGTGTTGTGAGACTCGTCTCACAGTATCGATATTTATATACGAATAAGTATTTTGTATTTTTTTGATTTTCGGAACGCTTTGAAAATTTTTCAACTTATAGATTTTCTCCTTGACCGGCATATCGTCAGTGTACCATTGTATGCCGACGGCATGCTTGTCACTCCTATTTTCTGTTATACATATTTTCAGTGTACGTATACAAAATACTGACCTTTGTCAGGTGACCCGCATTTTGACTTGTCTTTCTTAGCCTTTCTTTGGTTTAATTTTAACTTGGTTTAATTTGGTTTGGTTTAACTTGGCATGACTTGGTTTGGGTTGGTTTTAGATGAGAAGGATTTTATATAAAAACCCTCCTCTCTCTCTCCTCTATTATTTTTATTCTCTTCATCTTCTTCCTCTTCATTTTTTCCTCCAACCTAAGGCAAGTACACCTTGCCAAATGTTGGACAAATATTATTTTATTTGTTCCAAACTCTTTCTTATATGATTATAAGCCTCTTTAGAACTTGGAGTTTTTGATTTTTATGGGTGGATTCTTGTAGATCTAAGTTTATGCCATTTTCGGTTTTCTTGAGTTTTGATCTATCAAATTTCTTTGTTTTCAAATCTAGTTGTTCTATGTTGTAGAGAATTTTGTTCTACCCCATTTTGACCTATAAAAGTCAAAATTTGGACTTACAGTGAAGGTTTTATGGAGCTTGGAAGCTATGGGTTCCATAGCCATCTTTTTCGGATTTTTTTGAGAAGATGGGCACCCATCGATTCTTGCTGCATGGCACCTCATCGACTCTTGCCGCATGGCACCCCATCGACTCTTGCCACATGGGCACCCATCGACTCTGGCTGCATGGGACTCTGACCGCATGAGAAGATGGACACCCCGTCGACTCTTGCCGTATGGTACCCCGTCGACTCTTGCCGCATGGCACCCCATTGACTCTTGTCGCATGGGCATCCATCGGCTCTAGCCGCATGGGACTCTGGCCGAATAAAAAGATAGGCATCCATCGACTCTTGCCGCATGGTACCCCATCGACTCTTGCCGCATGAGAAGATGGATACCTATCCACTCTGGCCGCATGGAAAGATGGGCACCCATCCACCCTGGGCCGCATAGTTCCTATTTTGGCTGTTTTTGGCTATTTTATGTCCTATTTGGCTGATTTGTGGCCAGAATTTCTTCCAACTCCCAATATAAAAGTTGTAGATCTTTGCCTTGGCTTCAAGAATCTTCTTGTTTCGCTTTAACTAGAGTTCATATGCGATTGATAACTTCAATCATAGTTTTGATCTTTTGGCATATTTTCTGTACTTGACGTTTTGAGGTTTCTTTGACTGCAATAAATTTCTTAACACGATTTGATGATCTTGTACATTTAGAAAATGATTGTACACCCTTTGTACACCTAACACTAGCACAGATTCAATTATTGTTTTATGTAAATTAGTTACTTTACTCATCCCATCTCACATGTCAGGATATGTCTTTCCTTTCGAATATTTCTTATGTGATATGATATGTGTTTCCATGCTTTTTTCGAATTTATTGTACCTTACAATCTATACCATGTTTAGAATTTCTTTATAGTGACCCATTGAGGTGCACTCATGATTTATGTCTTTCTTTGCTTTACATGATAGTGACCCGTTGTGGTGTACTCTTGAACATGTCTTTCTTTGCTTTACATGATAGTGACCCATTGTGGTGCACTCATGATTTATATTTTCTTTACTTTACATGATAGTGACCCGTTGTGGTGCACTCTTGAACATGTCTTTTTTTGCTTTATATGATAGTGACCCGTTGTGGTGCACTATTGAACATGTCTTTCTTTGCCTTATATGATAGTGATCTGTCGTGGTGCACTCTAGAACATGTCCCTTCTTTGCTTACATGATAGTGGCCCGTCGAGGCACACTTTTGACAAGTACCCTTAATATGATAACTCTTGATAGTGGCCCGTTATGGCGCACTCTTGATATGATAAGTAAACCTAACATGACATGTATTATCAAGATGCTGTTGCGATGGCTATTCTTCTTGCTATTTGGATACCGTGATTGAATGTATTGTGTATGCGTGCACAAACTTCATGTCTCGTCCTGCATCATGTCTAGGACATGGATTCCTGATTACCATGGTCAGGGATTCATTCTGAATTTGACTAGGTTAATGACTAGATTGATCAAGTAGTTCATATAGAAATATTTTCCAGTCACAGGCGATCCCGTTATCTGGGTGCTTTAATTGGACTTGTAGCCTGCCGTCGAGTAGGGCGCATTTCCAGCACACTGTCATGTGTTGCACCCTCAAGTCACCATGGGATACATTTGTCTCCTTGGCGATGTATCCACCTAATACAACTTTTAACCTGCGGAAGGATAACTGGATAGCTGCTGGGTTTGTGACTGAGGGAATATCTCGTTGCATCTTGTTAGTAACTAGGCTTGTGATAACCCTAGTTAGCTAATGCATCAAGCCGTACTTATTGCTTGGCCGTGTTTGATGGATGGAGTTAGTCCAGTCCAGTCTAGTTTGTCTAGGCAGTGTCCGTATGTTTATTTCAGTACATCATTATTTATGCTTTACTTTTGTCGATAAATGATTAGAGACGAAGTTCTGTTTAGGAGAAGGGTTACAACCCCGGTCCTTGTTTGGTTTACGTGTTGTAACTCGGCTTCCGAAATAGCTCCCAAGTTATCTTATCATTTGCCGCCCAAGTCATCTTATCATTTGCCGTCCTATTCAGTAGTCACACGTTATACATGATCCCTAGGTTGTACATTGATTAGAGATTAAGTTCTGTTCAGGAGAAGGGTTACAACCCCGGTTCTTGTTTGGTTTACGGTTTGTAACTTGGATTTCGGAATAGCTCCCAAGTCATCTTATCATTGTCGTTCTATAATTATCACATGCTCACATGCCCTAGTTACATAATATGCTTACAAGTCTCAGTTATCTAACATGCTCACATGTTCCACTTACCGTACATGTTCGCATGTACAATTTCTCTTACATGGTTTAGCTATGTCACAAGTTCTCTGATTAATTCACAAGTCCACAGTTTACATTATGTCACATGTTAATTACCTTATGCTCCAAGATGCTTACTTATTGTCTTTCTAGGTTCAGGATAAGTGTATTGGTAGTGCACGAGTCTCGATCTGTTTCTACTTAATTGTATCTCTAACCATTGCTATGTTAGTTATTGCTGGTTTTAGTTCATAGTTGGTTCCTTTGTGGTACTTGCTATTGTGGGGTCTGACCCTACTAGTTTTGTTTGGCCAGATCTGATAGAGAAGCCCACAGGATCTTTTGTACCATCTACTCGACGGTGACTATCCGGAGCACCAGAGTACCTGAGTGGATTTCTTGTTTCATTCTCCGAATTGATATGTACATTAGTCTTTTGTGGCATTTAGCCTCCGAGCACGTGTTTAGGTCGTATTTTGGTTCTTGATATTTAGCCTACGGGCCTAAACATGATGTGCGTATTCTAGACTATAGCTAGAGCTTATCATGTGTGACTATTACTCTAGCTAGTTCTCTCTTTTGTATTACTAGCTTCATGATCATCCATGTATAAATGGTTTGGGACGCTTTACTATTGTATGTCTGATGATCATACTTCTTGCTCCTTGTATAATTGCCTATGATTGAGATACCTAGGATTGTTTAACCTAGGATCGACTGTTGGCTTGTAGAAGTAACCCCCATGTCTTGACAGCTTATACGTGATTTTAGAGTACTGGCGTACTTTGGTATCACGTAGCTGGCCGTGTCCGTCCCCACTTACTAGTATTCTGATTCTGGGGGCGTGACAAGTGTATCACTCATGTGGACCATATTTTCTAGCATACGAGATTTTATCTAGATGGAGTAGTCATGGTACTATGTCTTGTTCGATATATATGAAAAGATAAGACATTCCATCTTCAGAATGGTGGGAAAGCATGCTTTGTTTATTGTCACCGTCAGTTTCTTCCTGCGTCGTATCTTTGGATAAGGAACATAGATGTCTTTAGAGCTGGTAAACGGAACTATCTTCTCCTGTCACGACCCGTACCCACTTTTTGAGATGCGAGTGTGTGTGCAAGCCAGCTATGTATCAAGCGGACTCCAGCCCAACTCGAATACGTAGAATAGGTATCATGTCTAATATGGTAAGTTAAACTATATCTCAATCCATAATTAATAAACATCAAGAAGGAACAATATGGTTCATGGTCTGCAGCCCACTGGCATATATGTCCGAATAAACTCGAAAGAAAGTATGAGCCTATAAAACTAGGCTAACAAATAGTACAAATAGGATATAAATGTAATCACGAAAGATACCTGAATCTGAAGTAATCAACTACCATCATGATCAGCTAACTAACTCCGTGCAATCAACTACCTAAAAAGATCATCTGGTCCGCAGGGGATTAGCAAGATACATAAAACATGCCTATCTAACAGTTTATTATGCATGAAGAAAATTCAGGTTATAAACAAGAAAAGATTAAGCAATACTGATACACGAATATGTGAATAACTATATATAAATGAATTGCTGGAAGAAAAAAAGGTGAACACATGATAAGAGATCAACGGATAACCCAACCCTCGCCCCTAGTGTGGACTTGCAGGTTTGAACAAATAACTAACCCTCGCCCTAGTGTGGACTCGCAGGTTAGCTTTAAGCAATCAATCGGATAATCAAACCCTCGCCCCTAGTGTGGACTCGTAGGTTTGAACAAATAACTAACCCTCGCCCTAGTGTGGACTCGCAGGTTAGTTTAAGACAATCAACCCTCACCCCTAGTATGGACTCGTAGGTTGAGAATAAACGAAAATGGGAATAGCAGTCAGTTATGACGCACTTGTCCTACCACACGATACGACTCAGTCAAGGTACATGTGAGAACAAATCCGGTATGGACTACAATATCAAACCATGAACAATGACGATATGAACGAGACAACTAAACTATATGCATAATATGAAGGCACATATCACCAATCAATGAAAGAAACATGTAATGACATGTAACAAAGAAGAATATAAGCATGTAAATAAACTATAAAGAAAGGTAAGGTACTTGTCTGGTGGTAGCACAAAGAACTAATACTATCCAGTCAATCGACGAGCCATAAAAGTCAAACTCTCACATCAGTCTCCAGGAGCTAAAATAGATATTATAACGTGTTTAGAATAGTCAAATTAGCTAGAATAGCTTATCCATAAGTCTAATTCTGGACACAGGGGCAAGATGATAATTTCGGATCAAAACGATGTCCGTCGTTGGACCCATTTTGTACCAAAAAGCGTGCCAGTACCTACGGTCTCTAAAGTCGTTAAACTATATGTCTATGGGTTCGGTTTGATGATACGAACCCAACCGTATATCCAAAGTTGGATTCCGACGGACTGTGAACAAATTTGCCTATTTGATCGGGTTGCGGGCCTGCCAAAATAACGTACCGGTCGACCTTCTCAGAATCGGATAAAACTTAGCATACAGGACCAGAAAAAAAGGAACTATCTTCTCCCCCATTGAGATTGACATGAGAAAAGTTTAGGAAGCGGTAGCGGATTTGTCGACTGTGATGGAAGATCCAAGATCGAGCCTACACTTTGAAGGATTCAGACGTAGCCATAATTGGACGAAGTGGAGTATCTTTTGGGACTTACTTTATTAGAAGGACACTCCCATAAGATATAATCTTGATGTCATAAATATCGAAAATACCGTATTCGACAACATCTCAATATGATGATAGATATTATACCGTCCCGCTCCGCGAAGGTACTAGATGAAAAGAGAAAACAGTGCTGGCTCGAGAGGAAGCCTTCACAGAGATGACTAATCTGGGTGAGTGGATAATGACTTCATTTTCTGATTCTTTCACGCCTAATAAGAATTTGTGTTTTAATGAATGTTATTTCTAATAATAGTTGGTAATCACTGAGAATGTTAATACATCGAATCAATATGCTCAGAGAATTTACAAGTTGACATGCTAAAGTTAGATTATTGCTCCAAAATATGAAACCTTGCCATGCTTAATAAGAATGGATAAGGAAATTCTTACATGTTTCGAATGCGTATGATATCATAGAATAGATTGACATGCTTAATCTTATATAGATCTATTATCAAGTTTGTAAGAGATGAATGACTATATGTTTTCCAGTATGCTCTGAATGTTAGACATATACAGACGAACTTGTAAATGTTGCAATAAAATAGAAGTAAATGTGATACGAAAGGAGCTATGGTTGTCTGAACAGAAGAGGAAAGGCATAAATAACATGTCGTATATCTGTTAAGGCACGAATGAACGTGTTGTCTATCTGTTATTATTTTAAGATCAATCTAACAGAAGCTGTATTCATGTATTTGTCTCGGACAACTTGTGCAGAAGGTAATCATCTCTCGGGTGAATTTCTTGGGCATTGGAAACCGCTCGGCCTAGGAGAGATTAAGGCATCCTGAGCTAAAAAAGACTCTTGCGATCAGGGGGTGTTGTGTCTATTAGCGGCAAACTGAACCAAAGAGTGCCAACAGGTAATCATGGGAATAGACCCATGGACCATCATCTAGATAAGATGTCGGTTAGTGCAGAGATGAACCCAGAGCCACAACTACTAGTATGTGTGAATATCAGTGAGCTAAACCTTGAGTCACAACTGCTGGTATGTGCATGTATTAGTACAGAACTGAGCCTTGGGCCACAGTTGCTAATCTGCTAGTGCATGCATATGTAAAGATTTTTGTAATCTAACAATGTAAAGATAGACAAAGAATATGTATACACTTGGATTATTCTAATCCTTAATTTGTGCAAGGATGGATCGTCAGATTTGGGTAAGAATCACCAAATGATGGTATCAATTTTGTAATCTATGTTTCCTAGTCTGATCGGCTCATAAGAATAGTTTGGTTCACCTGAATTGCTCATGTGAATAATCTATGCAAATGAAGTACTAATGTTCCAATAATATAACAAGAAGTATGTTACCTAGAATGTTGTTATCTATTTAAAGAAGTCATATGTTATGTTATTGTTAAATACCATGGGACTTGAATATAACTCATGAAAAGTTGCATTTTTCAATAAGAATGAACTGATAACGTGTACTGAAATGACCCAATCATAGACCCGATTGAAAATGGAAATAAAATATGGCTTTTTGGAATGGTTTTCAAAAAGATGTAATATGACTTTGTACTGCATAAAATAAAAAAGATAAAAGTAGAAAGATCATCTCATAAAAATGCTTTATCACCAAATTACTTAGTGATCGTTTCAGACAATAAAGCCTATGTTCTATTACCAGTATGTTAATGTACTGACCCACTACCAATTTGCATGCAGGTGAAAGATGTTCGAAATGGAAAGTTCAAAGCGATAGCTAAAGCCTCATCCTTGGGAGGCGGATATTAGAAGAGGAGTATACATAAGAGATGGTTTTTCTATATAAAGGGATATAATGTATACAACGGGATCATAGTAATTTTGTATGTTTCAAGAGAGATTGTAAGCCAAGTATGACATGTATCAGATAAGAGCTTGTAATCAATTCAAAAGATATCAATAAAGAGAATTTGTTTCTGGTATTATTGTGCTAAACTCTATTTTTGCATTTATGTTTCACAATGTTGTTGTCTACTTCGTCTATCTTGTTATTATACAGGTTATGGCCTTATGCAAGTGCAACTTAGGCTTTCACGCACACCCAAGCGAGGACGAACGGTTCCATAGAAGATCAAGGTGAGGACGAAAGGACTCTACAGAATCGGGGTATGACATATGGTATCAAAGCAACTCGATTTTCTGGCCAATTGTTGATTCAATTGAATTCAAAGATGTCTCTTTGAATCAATGTTTTTTACCTACGTGATATCGTTGGTGAGATGAACATTCCATACAATAAGTCCATAAATTTTTTATGATATCTGCATAGAATTTATTGATTGATTAGTTGAGATGTGTTATTGAACATGAGTTTTGATATGATCTAAACAGTAATTTTTGTGGACTGATGTTGGAGAAGGATTAGGACTACCGCTGCTATGGATATTGTAAGTTTCTTCTTAAGTTTCGAGGATGAAACTTTTTCTCGGTGGTAATTATGTAGTGCCCCACTCCGCGAAGGTACTAGATAAATAGAGAAATCAGTGATGTCTCGAGAGGAAGCCTTCACGAAGACGATTAATCTGGGTAAGTGGACAAGGACTTCATTTTTTGATTCTTTCATGCCTAATAAGAATATGTGTTTTGAATGAATATTATTGCTAATAACAAGTTAGTATTCATTGAGAATGTTAATACATCGAATCAATATGCTTATAAGAGAATTTACATGTTGTTGTGCTAAAGTTAGATTATTTCTCCAAAATATGAAACCTTACCATGCTTAATAAGAATGGATAAGGAAATTCTTACATGTTTCAAATGCTTTTGCTATAACAAAATTGATTGACATGCTTAATCTTAATAGATCTGTTATCAAGTTTGAAAGAGATGAATAACTACATGTTTCCTAGTATGCTCTGAATGTTAGACATGTACAGATGAACTTGTATATATTGCAATAGAATAAATGTAATATGAAAGGAGCTACTGCGTTCATGCATTGGTCTCGGACAACTTGTGCACAAGATAATCGTCTCTCGGGTGGATTCATGGGGCACTGGAAACCACTCGGCCTAGAGATTAAGACATCCTGAGGTAAAGAGGCCCCACGATCAGGGGGTGTTGTATCTATTAACTACAAGCTGAACCAAAGAGTCCCAGCGGCTAATCGTGGCAATATACCTATGGACCATCATGTAGATAGGATGTCGGTTAGTGCAGAGCGGAACCCTGAGCCACAGCTGCTAGTATGTGTGTATATCAGTGCTGAGATGAACCTTGAGTCACAGCTATTGATATGCGCATGTATTAGTATAGAGCTGAGCCTTGAGTCACGTCTTCTAATCTGGTGGTGCATGCATATGTAATGATTTTTGTAAGCTAATAATGCAGAGACGGACAGAGAATTGTATACACATGTTTATTCTAGTCCTTATCTTGTGTAGGGATGGATCGTCGATTTAGGTAAGAATCAACGAATGATGGTGTCCATTTTATAATATATGTTTCTTAGTCTGATATGCTCATATGAATAGTTTAATTCGCCTAAATTGCTAATGTGAATAATCTATGCAAATGATGTACTAATGTTCCAATAATAGAATAAGAAGTATGTTACCTAGAATGTTGCTATCTATTTAAAGAATTCATATGTTATGCTATTGCTAAAGACCCAGAGACTTGAATATGACTCATGAAATAAACTACACTTTCCAATAAGAATAAACTGATAATGTGCATTGAAATGACCCAATCGTAGACTTGATATAAATATGGAAGTGAAATATGGCTTTTCGAAATGGTTTTCAAAAAGATGTAATCTGACTCTGTACTGCATGAAATAAACATAGGTAAAAGTAGAAAGATCATCTCATAAGAAATATTTTATCATAAAATAATTAGTGATTATTTCAGGCGATGGAGCCTTCGTTCTATCGCTAGTACATTAATGTACTGACCCACCACCAGTTTGCACGCAACTGCAAGATGTTCGAAATGGAAAGTCCGAAGCGATAGCCAGATCATCCTTGGGAGCCAAAAATTAGAAAAGCAGTATAAAAGAGATGATTTTTCTATATAAAGGGATGTAATGTATGGAACGGGATTAATATAATTTTGTATGTTTCAGGAGAGATTGTAAGCTAAGTGTCACGACCCGCACCCACTTTTCGAATGCGAATATGTGCGTAAGCCAGCCTATGCCGCGGTATTGACGGTAGAACATTTTCTAGGACATAATGCTTAGAATCACAATAATGCTCATAAAATAGTATCTTTTATGTGCTAATTCACACTAACAAAATTATAATGTCCAAGTTTAAATTTGAATACAAAGTACAATGTCTCATAAATTATAAAAAGACAACTACTAGTGTCTAGGTTTGGCCTCCGTATATACCCATTCTCCCCAAGATTCCAATACAAAAAAGTAGACGCGACTATCTGAAAAATATTGTTTCCAGTCAGAAAGGGAACGATTACAATTCATTGAATACAGTTTCAAGTATATATTAACGACTATAAGACAATGGTCAGTAATAAAATACATGGTAAGAATATCAAGACAGAAGGATCAAGAAACATAAAGAATACTAGGCAGAAATTAGCATGTAACAGGAGAATATAACTATCTATGTGTTTTGAAGTACGCTTTCGATATATGATCGGTCTGAAACAATTATACCACAAGGTCTACATTATTTATTAAGGTCTACATTGTTTATCAAGGTCTACTTTGCAGAAAATAAAACATGGGCTAAGGTCTGATCATATATCTATTTAGTGCTTTTTCGTCCCAATACCATATACAAGAAGGAAGGCATGACATGTACAAGAAAATATGAAGTGCCATCGTGTAACGAGCGTGTCAGCAATTAAGTATTATTAACTAAACAGTATAATATAGGAATTAATATTATTGAAAACAAAAAAAAATACTTGTCTGGAATCCTTAGTTGGAGAAACAGACAGTACTATTGCATTCAGAATCGTCCAATTGGCTAGGGGTAGCACGCAAAACTAACAATACCCCATCACCTAGTGGGCCACAAAAGTTAAACTCCTGCCATTATCTTCGGATGCTGAAACAGACATCAACAACGTATTTAAATACAAAATATGTCTAAAAATGCCTACCCAAAAGTTTAATTCTGAACACAGGGACAAAATCATAATTTTGGATCAAAACGATGTCTGCTGTTGGACCTGCTTTGTACCAAAAAGCGTGCCAGTATCTATTGTCTCTAAAGTCATTTACTATAAGTCTATGGGTCTAGTTTGACTATACAAACCCAACCGTATGTCCAAAGATGGATTCCGTTAGGCTGTGCACAATTTCGCTCGTTGGATCAGGTCACGGGCCCGCCAAAATAGTATTTCGATCGACCTTCTCAGAATCAGACCAAACTTGGCTTAGATAACCAAAAAATGATACGACTCCAGTGGCACAAGTTTCTTATCAAGATGACAAATGTGCACGAAGTAATTAGAAAGTTTGTAAAATCATCGATATGGGGATTTTCGACGGATACGCCTCAAATTCGTCGAACACAAGCAACCAATTCTAGTTCGGTTAAATCCCACACATGCATAAAGTTTATATGCACCTTTTGATGCAACTAGTTCACGACCAAGTTGTCCAAATTGTCAGACGCACTCCGTATCAAGATTTTTTTGGTGTTTTTAAAACAATTTTTTTGCCATCTTCAACCTAATTTTAAACAAAATATAAAGTAATTAATAGGTTTTTATCTCGGTTAGGTTGTCTAAAACTTTGTTCAAGTAGATTTCTAAAATTCATGATAGGCTGGTTGTAAATCGACGGAAACCTGGGTGGTGGACAGTTTCTATAATCCAGTAAATTGAGTTTTTCTCGATTTTAGAACTCGATTCTCGTCGCATAAAAAATGAAGTAAAATAAACTAAATGAAGGGTTATGGAGTTGCTCAGGTTGTCTTCATAACTGTGAAGATGGTGCACAAAATCGTTCGATAATCGAGAAAAACTCGTTATGAATTGGGCACGTTGCTGTTACTGCTGATATTGCTGCTATGCAGCTACTGCTGTTGCTGCTGTTAGTGGCTGCAGTCGTCGGTCGACGACCGGCCTATGGTGGCTCAGATGCGGCATAGAGGTGGCATAAAGGTGTGATGCGGCTAGGGTTAGGGCTTTAGATTTTTTGTGTGTACTTATATCTATATATGTGTGTGTGTGTCGAAAAGTCAGGGAAGGGCACAGGTTTGGGCCTGGTGAACAGTGCCCCCCCCGCGGGTACTATTCACTAGGGAGGGGTTTTTTTTTTCCTTCTTTTCTTTTTTATTTTTTTTTGAAAAACAAATCTACTTTTATTTATCATATAATAACAATAAGTCTTAATTTATTTTTAAAAGTACCTCTCTAAAATATATACCTATATATTTTTAATATATAGATATATATTTTCTACATGTATATGTAGCAATATATACCATATATGACATAAGTTAAATTATCGTATACATATATAAATAACCAGATAATAAAATTCAAAAACAACAATAATAAAGATAATTTAAATATATATTTTTTGAATTTATATATTCGTATAAACTCTTACTTACTCAATTTATCTATTTATATAATAATATAATTGGACACATATTTAATATAGGGAAAATTTATCAAATATCCAAAAACCGTAAAAGTTTTATGAAAATCTACCGCAAAATAATATTTTATCGCGTGCCCAGAATTAGCAAAAATATATAAAAGGTACGAAATGACCTTTTTGCCCTTCTATTTTATTGAAACATCCACGAAACCTACTCTTCAAAAACATGTTTCAATTCCTCCTTTTCTTGCATACGCTGCTCACTTTCGAATCTAGGTTTTCTTCTCCAAAATCTTTAAACCTTACTTCAAAAACTCGTCAGTGGCTCTCCATTCGCAACCTTCACACCATGTCATCATCGTCATTTCCCACTTCATCATCATCATCAACATCAACTGGAACCCCAGTTAGAGAAAAGAGAGTCGATGTGAAGAGAATTAAGAGAGTTGCAGATAAGCCAAAGGCTGGTAAGCAAAAAGAAGGGCAAAAAAGGTATAACTTTAAGTTATATTCATAAAAACAGGATAATGGTAAAATCACAGAGAATTAACATTCTCCGTGTTAAAATGACAGAGAATATTTTTTCATGTTAAAATGCTGTTGAATAGCCATTCTTCATGTTAAAATGCAAGAGAATGGCCATTCCCTGTGTTAAATACAGGAGAATAGCCATTCTCCATGTTAAATAACGGAGAATGCCATTCCCCGTGTTAAAATACAGGAGAATAGTCATTCTTCGTGTTAAAATCACGGAGAATTACCATTCTTCTTATAAAATTGACGAAGAATTACCATTCTCCGTGTTAAAATCACAGAGAATGGCCATTCCCCGTGTTAAAATACAGGAGAATGGTCATTCTTTGTGTTAAAGTCACGGAGAATTGCCATTCTTCGTGTTAAAATTATGGAAAATGACCATTCCCCGTGTTAAAATACAGGAGAATGGTCATTCTCCATGTTAAAATTACGGAGAATAACCATTCTTCGTGTTAAAATACAGAAGAACAGTCATTCTCTATGTTAAAATTATGTTAAAATTGCGAAGAATGACCATTCCCCATGTTAAAATACAGGAGAACGATCATTCTCCGTGTTAAAATACGAAGAATGGCCATTCTCCGTATTAAAATGACGGAGGACAGTTGATCATTCTTCGTCCTACTATAACGGAGAATGACTATTCCCCGTCATGTATAAAACTACGAATGATGATGATGATGATGAACGATGATCAGAGTTTAATTGAAGAAAAGTACAATGAACTACGAACGATCTTTATGATCTCTGCTGAAGATAAGAGCAATGGAATTCAGGTCTCTCGTGAAGAAGAAGAAGACGAAAATCGCAATCCAAATCTTAGTTTGTGAATTCAAATATTTAGATGACCAAATTTGCACGAAAGGGTAGTTATGGTATTATCAAAATGGCAATTTTGTAATATAGAGCATCTAAAGGGGATCTTGGAATATTTAACGTGAAAATACATAATCTTGGGTATTTCATAAAACCTACCCTGCGAGTGGATTTTTTCATAAACACCCACCCCGAAAGTGGGTATTTCAGCAATTTCCAATTAAATATATGTAACTAAATATTTATGAAATATATAACCATATATTTACTCAGTAGAAAAATATTTCAATATACCTTTATTAATATATATATTATATTTATATTTATATATTATATATTTATAATATATATATTTTATATATATATATATTATATATATAAAATATATATATATATGTTATATATATAAATATATAAAAATATATAAAATATATAAAAATAAAATAAAATAAAATATATTATATATAATATATATATATATATATATATATAATATATATAAAATATATATATATATATATATATATATATATAATATATAATATATATATATATTTATATATATATATATATATATATATATATATATATATAAAATATATTCATATATATTTACACACACACACACACACACACACACAACACACACACAAAATATATATACACACACACACACACACACACACACACACACTAGTTTATTCATGTAAAAGTTTAAAGAAAAACAATCCAGGGGTCAAATATATATGTGCAAGTTAATATAAAAATTAAAAATAAATACTAAGAAATAATTGAAAATATAGAGAAAATAGTGAGTGAAAATTAGGGGTTTACATCCTTCCCAACTTATAAAAATTTTGTCCTCAAAATTTAAAAATAATCATAGTATATAAAAATAACGAGATAAACTACGAAGGAGAGTAAGTCAAATTGTAACTCGGGTTCTGAAAGGATAGATGAGGTAGTTATAAAAAGAAATCCAAATTGATGCCATATTCTACAAGGTGGAGTATTCTTTATTCAAGACTCTACCCACTTATAGAAGTTGGCTAACCGTGAAGATTGTCGTTGCAAGACTTCTGAGAGTGACAATTTCTAAAGGGAGTGCATGAAAAGGTAGGACACTTCTGACCGTAGTCTCGGATTCTAAGGGAGCCTAGATATTGTCATGGCTTTCTTGGTCGATAACTTCTATAGGAGGATTATTACAATTTAACATCATTCCTATCAGCCATGCTTTCAACAAAATGGTAGGAATCTCTTATTCGAATATAACTAGAACATGTCAGTTTAAAGGAATTCCAGTCTTCGTCTAACATGGGTAACTAAGAGGTAAGGTTGAAGAGTTTAAAGAAAGAAAAATTCATGGCAAAGAGATGAGAATCTATAACAAGTGTAGAACCATGCTATAAAATATGATTAGATAAGTGTTTGGTTTCTTTAAGTCACAACGATTAGTGTGTGCGGGATCGGTGCTTGGTGTTGTGTAGGAGGCATGTACCCACTTGAGTAGAATGCATATGTCATAGGTGTGATGTGTCTTGTATGGATCACGGGTATTCAGTTTAGTTAAAGGAATATGACGATATTTGCATGGTTAAAATTAAGGGAGCAAAAAATAGGCATCTATGGTTTATTCTGAGAAAAAATATATCATAAATATGGTGTAATTAAAATAGAGCATATAAAGGTGTATTTGTGCGGACATGTATGTCATATGTCATATGTGTAGCTTAACTGGTCTAGTTCATGAGTATAAAATTTGTTGGAAGGAAAATGCTAGTGTTGTGCTCCCAATATCAAAGTCACGGTAGATGGTATCAATTGATATGAATAAGAGTGGACGTTATGAACCACTGTTTCATTAGAAATTTGGAACCCGTATATTTCTATCATTTGCTAATTTTTAGAGAGGTTTGACTATTCCCTTCAGGAATTTTGTTCTCAAAATTGAATCCAAAATACGGTTTTATGATAGGATAAAATTTGAAGAATAAGGTTACGATCTTATACCACTGTTATCTAAACACACAAGCGAAGGGATATAAACGTAATACGATCGTATTGCAACTTCTAAACAAATGGAAGAATGGTTACAAATGGTTTCCCATTCTAAGGGATAGAGTAATCTAAGTTCAAGGTTCTACCAATTTTACCGAAATTGGTTGATCGTGGAAAGCACAGTAATAGGGCTTCTAAGAAGGTCAAATATCGAGGAGATATATGAGAATATAAGGTACTTCTGTTCGTAGTCATGGACTCTATAGGGAGCCTAGGTGTTACTTATTTAATATTGCCCATATATTGACCATGTTTCATCAAGACAGTAGGAGAGGTCTTATTCAAGCATAACCGAAAATAAATTTGTACAGAAGGATTCCATTCTTCGTACATCATAGGCTACAAAGGGATATGGTTAAGGGATTTATGGAAGGAGGATTATTAGACCAAGAGATGGGGACTACCTATAGGTGTAGAGTCCTATTTCATAAAGTTTGGTTTTATAGTGCAAATATGGCGATATGCATGGATGGGTTTAACTGGGTTTTAAAGGGGTTCTCTAATTGACGTCAACATTTGATTGAATGAATATGGGGTTTTAATCTGTATTGGCTGGACAAGATTCCATAAAATCAATCTGAACCATTCCTAGTAAGTTAGGTAACCTAAGATATGTTCCAACTCAAGTGGTTGGGCTAATTGTCTGTCGGGTTGGTTACTAGGTTCCTTAAGCCCCAAATGTGCCTCCTGTGACTATTTTGTTTAAGTAGCACATGAGAACTCTATTGAGTGGCATGTGCATAGTGGGCTTTGAATAGATCACAGCTATATATTGGGTTAAAAGATTTTAGTTGAGGTTGGGTATCGAATTGAAGTCGAAAAGAACGTTGGTATTACGGTAAGGTTTATAGTTAGCCTTTTTGACCTAAAAGTAGTATCATAAAAGTAGAGTAAAAGAAGATGTGTTTGAGTGGGACATGATATGCCTAGATGAAGGTGGACTCGTCTAGGTCTTGCATATGAAATTTGTTGGGGGTAACGACTAGTATTACGCTCCTAATATCAATGTCACAGTAGGGGACACCAAATTATCTAAATAGAAAGGGGTGTTCATGAGGCACTACTTTATCGTCCTTGTGGGAACCAATTTATCATAATCAATCTGTGATCCTAGTAAATCCAAAAATTAGTGGGGCTCACAACCTATATACTTCAAAAATTCCTTTCTCAGAATTAACTAAGGCACGATTATATGATTAATGAAGTTAGGAAAAATTTAAGTCATAATATCGTACCTTGGCTTTTTATTATAAATGAATAATACACGACGTAATAGATAACGAGACACGGTAGATATAATCAAGTTGGAAGGTAGTTCTCCAATTTTGAATAGATGAAAAATATTTGTGTTTATATAACTTTCATGGCCATATGTGGTATGACGAACTAAGGGGGACATTCTGTGTCTCTCTTCCCTCAAATACTAGCATTTGTTTTTCCAAAATAAGTAAGGCAAAAAATAATAAAGAGTTCAAGGGAGAGGGGATCGAATGTGAATATGAGATTCCAAGGACAATTGAATAATTTAAAAGGAGTTGTCAAGACAGTTGCAGATGATATCCTAGAGACATCCATATCTCAATCCACGTAGGTTAATCATATGAAGTGTATCTCCACCTTCCTGATAAGTAAAAAAAATTAGTTTTTTTATTATATTGATTAAACAACTTAGAATTTGTTACATACTTTAAATATATGAGAGCTATTATGAATAAATCATTTTTCCTTGTTTATATTTTCAGCCTTGGGCCATTTTTCTTGGGTCTTTATTCATGGGCCTCTTCCACCTTAGGAATGGGCTTTAACAGTTAACCATTTCTTAAACCACTCTTACTGTTGAAATCAGTAGGTGGTATTCCATTGCTGAGGAGGGCCTTGTGCTCTAACCACTTTTGAATTTTTGATTTCTCTCAAAGAATCTCCCAAATGTTTTGGCGCCAAATGAGAGTTTAGTACAAGTCCGATTCTATTTAAACCCCCCTCTCTTCAACTATTCTTCACTCCCTTTTTCTGTACAAAGTCGAATCTATTCGCAGCCCTAATTTTGGTGAAGAGGAGGTTGACGACGATGGTGGTTTACTTCATCGGGGAGGACGACCACTCCGACGATTAGGCACAACGTTCTTCACCAGTTTTCTTCCATTGATCGCTAGTAAGGCTTGTTTCTACTTTTCTTGTGATCAATCCTTCTATTTTGTTTTGATCCGATCTATCCAATCGAAATTCAGATTAGAAGATTGGATCGATAGATCAGAGCGAGCTCCTGAGGATTCTATTGGTGTGCTAGTCAATTGGTATGGAATTCTTACTTGTTTGAATTTTGATGAATTAATTCCTTGAATTAGTGATAGATTTCTTCCTGTATTTTCAACTGTGCAATAGGGAAATTAGTGAAGGGATCAGCATTGGATCGAGTTTTACAATCCAAATCATACCAAGAACAGTGAGTAGCCGTTTGATCTCTTCGAGATCTGTTGATTCTGTTTCTTTTAATTATCGAAGGAAATTGATGGATCAATCATCAATTTTGTGAGTTTTTCCCTCTCTCAGTGACAGGATCTCATGGAGTTAGAGATCTGTTCTTCGTGCTCAACTCGAATTGACCCTGATCAGAAGTTGGAAATTCTCATGTCAACATCGATCTAGGTAAATCCAAATCCTATTCGGTCTACTCTGAGTTCAAATTGAACTATTCGATTCAATTGTAGATCAGGATTCTTTATAGAGTCCTTATTTCTAAATCTAGAGTTAATTTTAAATACTTGAGAGAACAAGTACTGAAGGTGTAACTTGGTATTAATTTAGCACTATCTATTCGATTGGATGTTCAACCAGGGAGTAGAGTAGAGTAGATAGACGGAAGGGATTGTTGGTGTTGATCTGTGTCACGACCCGCGCCCTAGAGTTAGGGTACGAGAACGTAACAATGCCCAGCCTAAGCCGCAGTGTCGGCGGTAGAACGCTGTCCTAGGTCTCAATGCATCTAACAGTATAAGACTAAACAGTTTATACTCCCCGAATGGGGGTGACATAGCAGATACCATCTCAATCACATCTAAGGTAGAGCATGATAAAGATATATAAAACATGAAATCCAAAATAAATACAGGTGATAGAAGTCTAAGTGTCTAAGATACATAAACCCAGAAATACATCTCAAAACTCAAATACAGTAATCCACAAAGTAAATACAACTCCAGACAAAATGAAACAACTATCTAAACATCCTCTAAGTGTCTCCTCTAGGCTAGCAGGCACCTCCAGGCTATCTGTAAAATTTATCAACAGGTCCAGTCAGGACTGGAGCGAGTACAGTACATCTCAACAGATCATAGCAGGTTAGAAAATATAATCATGCAGTAAAGTAAGATACAGGTACTGAAAGAAAGCAGTATGTAAACAGAGAGAGAACTGTAATAGAAATATCTACTATACATAGAGAACTAGCAGTGACTAGTGAGTCAGAGTACAATATGAACATGTAAATGGCATAGGAGATTCTGATAAGACACTATGGAAGAGATTCTAATAAGATACTACTTGGGTATTATTCACATGTCCATTTCTACTCCCCCGTACCCCCAATCAATACACAAGGATCCAGCCAGGTTATGTTATATGATGCTATGTAACAGCCCCCGAAGGTAGTAGACCCCGAAAGTGATAGACCCCGAAGGTGATAGACCCCGAAGGTGATAGACCCCGAAGGTGATACATAGTAGTCCCATAAATGGGATAAGGATTTAGGAAGACTACGATCATAAGAGTATATGTCGTAAGTGATCAAAGAACCAATGAAGCATATGATACGCCATGTAAGTGAAACGCACAGAACATGTAGTACCCGATGCTCCCTAAGGATAACATCTCAAGAAGGGATTAATATAGTACCAATCTGTGTGACCAATGTGACAGTACAAGTAAAGTAATCTACTGCAGGAAATAATTCTAAGCAGGATATGAAATGATTAGAGAATGTACTCGCCTGATATCTGAATGTCCAAGGTAAAGATACTGTCCGAGAAGAGGTGTCTGGCTCCTAATTAGAACAGCACAAGTCACAACATGTCCAGAAGGGTAATATAAAGCACTACAATGCATTCTACATGAATCTAGGTCAAACTAGGCCGAAGTCAACCCTTGGTCAATTCTGGTCAACTGCACTAGTCAAACTAGGTCAAACTAGGTCATGTCCTAACCCAGTAAGTCTTACTAGGCCTAACCAAGACTATCCTAGCAAGCACACATCAATACAAGGCTATACAAGCCAACATACACCCAACTCTATATAGCATGCAATTATTCAATACTCAAATAGGCAAGAATTCACATTGGATATACACTAGGTAATCTATTACTTTAAGCTATATATGTCTACACATATATACACATACATATATTGGTATTCAACATTAGGTCTATAATCATGGCATTTCAAATGGTTATATAAACTTATATATTACAACACAATATGCTAACATATATATAATACATACATAGCTAAGATACTTATTTAAGAGGCTATGTGTGTATGTGAACATGGCAAAGGGTCAAGTGAGGGTTAAATGGGCATACATAGTGTATACATATCAAAGAGTGTCAAAGTGGAAGTGAACAATGTGTCAAGTGTGATAGTGTCAACATAGTGTAAGGGGGTACATGAGTAATATAGGATTTGTGTTAACATAGAACATTACATCTCATTAACTTATTATTGCATACATATCTATTATTATATTACATTCATGCTTGCATTCATTCATCATTTATTCTCTTGCACTACTATATGCACCATACATTACATACTATGGAACCTACATATTCATTACAAGCCATACTTATACATGCTTACATTAGATAGGATACTTACACCTCATACATCATTATTTAACCATTTACTCATGCTTGCATTCTTTATTTAGTTACATAATGTATATACATTAACATGGGTTAAAATCAAATAGAACATTAATTACACACAAGGGTGCACAAAATGTATATGCCGAATAGTAACTCCTACTAATAATCAATACTGTACCAACTCAGCATGAATTAAATTCTAGGATTAAAGTATGTTATAGATCTATGTGTTAGCTTTCCGAAACTTCAAACGGATCGCATTTTCGTTTCCGAAAACTCCCGGAATCGCGAAAACACCGAGAACGCGTTTGTCTTTCATACAGCTGACACTCAAATAATTCTCCAGAAAGTTACAGAAAGAATTAGGCCTATTAATACATGTTTTTGGAAAGCTAACTTCAATATGCTTCTTTTAAAAAAAATGGAAGATTAAATGAGCTTTGAGCTAGAAGTTATGACATTTCTAAGTTAGGGCTGAAATTAAAAACGTGGATAAAAATCATGACGGATTTAGATAGTTTGAGCCAAAAGAATACACAATATATATCCTAATTATCCACAACAATAATAGCAATAATAATATAAGGAACCACACTCACAAACTTGATTATATAATCATCATGAACCATTTATTACATATATAAATATAGTTACACTCTCATTACAATATATATATTATATAAATCTATATGTAACATGAACACATCCACAACACAAAGGACACTCCTATGACCTCCAAATGGACACAAAATGGAAACAAATAGAGATACAACCGTGGAGATCATTCCTATGGGTTTAAAATAGACCTATATGCATGAGAAAAAAAAGGAGAAGGGATTTATACCTCCCGATAGATCGAATCGAAGAATAGCCTTCCCGGAGCGACACCGACACGTAGAGATTCCAAAAGGACACGAACGAGCTCCGAATCCTCCCAAACTTGGGTAGCTTCCTCCTTGGCTAGAATGGAGAAGGAAAGAAGAAGATTTGGTGGCGAAATGGAAGGATTTGGTGGAGAAATTGCTAGGGATTGCTCTCTAGGAATTTGGGGAAGAAAAGAGAGAGAGAGTGTGGATAAGAATAATGAATGAACTTGAGCCTATCCTCTCCCAAGTGGCTGGTCATATGGGCTATTTGTCCTATTATGGTAAGGTCCAAAATACCCCCACTAACCTATTCTATGAGTATTAGGAAAGGGCTAATTGGTTGGGGCTAAATTAGTCATTCTAAAGTCTCTAATCACACTAACCTTATCCATAATAATTAGTCTAACCTCTAACTAAAATATTTCTATCATGTGGACTAAATTAATAATATGGGCCATACCTAACTAGTGTGTGGGTCCCACTAGAGTCAACTACCCCGGGTCCCCGTTTCAAGTCGGATTGAGTTGAAATTCGAACCCGACTCAAATAACCCCAAAACAATATCATAAATAATAAATAATATCAAAATAATTCAAAGAGGTCAAATACAAAAATATCCTTAGGCCAAAAATGACATTAAAATATCATAATCACATTAGGCTCTAGGTCAAACAGTCTCTATGGTTTCACTAGCAAAACGTCAAAACTACAAGTCATTGATTTAAATAATTTTAAAAATGGTTTAAAATTACCAAAAATCATATCATAAATTAAATATCATTATTAAAATAATTATAAACACGAAATTTCAAAATTACCCTTATTTGAAAAACTGGGTGCTACAACTCTACCCACCTTAGAAAATTTCGTCCTCGAAATTAAAACGTCCATACTCCCTCTAGGTCAAACCCCCACAATCAAAGTCCCAGAACTTAAACAAATCATACCATCAAAAGGACGGCATACAGGGTCATGACATACGGTGACAGTGCAGTCTCATCTAGGTATACAAGTTATGCTAATCAAATTGGTTATAGGGTATCAAAACACACAAGCAATCCAGGGTGCTAAACGAGAAAAGATACAGAAATAACAAATCATCAAAACTGTAAGACAGTCTAACATCCTATGTGAAAACTGGTACTCATCAAAAAAATAAAGAAAGGTAACCACCATCATCTAAAAAGGGTACTATCCCAAGAAAATAAAAATCACAAGTTTAATTAACGAAAGTCGATTACATTGAAATCCAATCACAATATATATATAGAGAGAGAGCGTTAGAGAGGAAAAAGCTAGCATTATGTGTATGGGGACATGTTCATATGGTTAGATAGTAGGCATGGGTGTACGTGAATATATGAAAGTGTACATGAGGATTGTGTTTCAATTCAACGGCTATCAAGTTACACTAATCATGGCATATTGGTTAAATAATCTACAATACGCAACTTATTTAATCATAACATGCATAGCTAAATATATATATATAAAAAGGTAGAGACTTAGTTATGTATTTATATATTATAACATGTATGCCTAAGCTATATATATCTATCTAGATACAATCATAACATAGAGGGAAAGGGTTTGGTTAAAAGACAGTATATACTATGTTAGAGTGTGTGTGTGTCCTTGTACAGGGTTATAACTAGTATTGAAAGGTTAAACCCAGTTTTAGTTCAACGTTTACATATAAAATCTAAAAAACAAGCTAACATTTAAACCAGTACAATATTAACATAATGCAATTTAAAATTTAGGGGTTGAAACATCACGACTAATCTCAATGCTCCCAATACATCCTAACATGATAGAAATGAAACCCTAACATATTACCAATACATTTATCTAGCATACAGTTCGATATTACATGTTAAATCTGAAATTTAACTAAACATGAAAATCAATGTAAAAATGTTAACATGTAACTAGTTTTCAAGATTTTGGAGAAATTTGAACATTAAAACCAACTCAATGTTTATCACAAACTAACATGTAAGAATATGAAACCTAACATTATATCCCTAATACAACAATGTACACAGCTTTAAATATTATATTAAAAAATAAAACAGCAATTTAAACTAAACATTTGGAATTCAGTATTAAGGGTTAATATGCACACAGCCTCAGATTTTTCAAATTTAACACAAAACTCAACCAAATTTTTTTTTGAATTGACACCCTATGTATAACATACATGTGCAGTGGTATAAATAAAACTATTATCATAAAATTTTATATTTAAATTACGGGTTAAGCTAGAAAAAGCAGAGAATCAGAAATATTAGGATTTTGAAAATTTAACATCTAACAACATATTAATATGTATTCAGGTAGGTGGAAAATCAAGTGTAGCATGCATACGTGTTAAGCAAAGTGTGCTATATGTATTCTATATATATTTCATGTCCCAATATAAAAAAAATTAATTCTACGTTAAGACTAACATTTGAATTCCTACCAAAATTGCAAGCAGGTGATTGACGAAATCAAGACAGTTTTATATCATTATTATTTAATACAAGAAAATAGCAAAAAAAATAACGATAAAATCGGTTCTGCTTATGTTTAAAGAAGGAACCGTTTTGAAATCCAGAGTTAAAATATCAAATTCAAGATAAAGTCTAACAAAATCATCGATTCATTGTATTATGAAAACTCATAGCAAAAAATTATACAAGGTTTATAAAACCAACTAAACTTACCCCTGAGTTAAATAATAGAAAACTAGACAAACAAACAAATAATAATTTTTTTTGAATAACTGAACAAAAGTAGAGAAAACATGTTCAAAAAATTTAAGGTGCAATCTGATAATCATTTGCGTCTATCCAAAATCATGGTACTCTAAATCCTCGTCATAGTAGTAAGCAAGGCTACGATAATCACAGAGCCCTTGACTTATGCACATATCTCTAGAATCATGGTATTTAACATTTTTGCGGTGCCGCTAGCTTGGCTGCGAAAACTTTAAATTCCTATACCCAAGAAATATATCCAGAGTCAGACTATGTCCTCACCATGCTGGCTAATGTGACTATAGAAGACTAGATTCCATAAATAGATGACCTAGCCCATATAATTTCATCTTGCCAAAAATTAAATTAAATCAACAATGATACCCAAAATTCAAATCAATTTATCAACGAACACCAAAATTCAAAAATGAACAAAAATCCATCAAAATACAAACTTGGATGCAATAGCTATCATCAAAATTCAAATTCGACAATCATCCATCAAAATCAATAAATACAACTCGAATTCAACAATAATCTATAAAAATCAAGTTTAAACAACAGAAAGTAAAGATAATTAAATCAAGGGAAGAAGAGTTTTCAAATCGAAGTTAAAATAAGATTCTCAAGGGTCGTCCCAGGAATCTTAAAGGGATCCTAACTGTGATTGAGTACCTTCAAAAATATATCCTAATCCTACTGCAGGCTGTAGTGGTACTCAAGTTCGAATACCACTACATAAACTCGACCTGCATGGGCCACCACTAAAAATGTGTCCCGACCCGCGCCCTAGAGTTAGGGCACGAACGTAACAACGCCCAGCCTACGCGCAGTGTCGGCGGTTAGAACACTGTCCTAGGTCTCAATGCATCTAATAGTATAAGACTAAACAGTTTATACTCCCGAATGGGAGTGACATAGCAGATACCATCTCAATCACATCTAAGGTAGAGCATGATAAAGATAGATAAAACATGAAATCCAAATAAATATAGAGATAGAAGTCTAAGTGTCTAAGATACATAAACCCAGAAATACATCTTAAAACTCAAATACAGTAATGCACAAAGTAAATACAACTCCAGACAAATGAAACAACTATCTAAAATCCTCTAAAGTGTCTCCTCTAGGCTAGCAGGCACCTCCAGGCTATCTGTAAAATTTATCAACAGGTCCAGTCAGGACTGGAGCGAGTACAGTACATCTCAACAGATCATAGCAGGTTAGAAAATATAATCATACAGTAAAGTAAGATACAGGTACTGAAAGAAAGCAGTATGTAAACAGAGGAGAATGTAATAGAAATATCTACTATACATAGAGAACTAGCAGTGACTAGTGAGTCAGAGTACAATATGAACATGTAAATGGCATAGAAGATTCTGATAAGACACTATGGAAGAGATTCTGATAAGATACTACTTGGGAATTATTCACATGTCCATTTCTACTCCCCCGTACCCCCAATCAATACACAAGGATCCAGCCAGGTTATGTTATATGATGCTATGTAACAGCCCCCGAAGGGTAGTAGACCCCGAAAGTGATAGACCCCGAAGATGATAGACCCGAAGGTGATAGACCCCGAAGGTGATACATAGTAGTCCCATAAAATGGAAAGGATTCTAGGAAGACTCTACGATCATAAGAGTATATGTCGTAAGTGATCAAAGAACCAATGAAGCATATGATACGCATGTAAGTGAAACGCACAGAACATGTAGTACCCGATGCTCCCTAAGGATAACATCTCAAGAAGGGATCCATATAGTACCAATCCGTGTGACCAACATGACAGTACAAGTAAAGTAATCTACTGCAGGAAATAATTCTAAGCAGGATATGAAATGATCAGAGAATGTACTCGCCTGATATCTGAATGTCCAAGGTAAAGATACTGTCCGAGAAGAGGTGTCTGGCTCCTAATTAGAACAGCACAAAGGGTAATATAAAGCACTACAATGTATTCTACATGAATCTAGGTCAAACTAGGCCAAAGTCAACCCTTGGTCAACTCTGGTCAACTGCACTAGTCAAACTAGGTCAAACTAGGTCATTCCTAACCCAGTAAGTCTTGCTAGGCCTAACCAAGACTATCCTAGCAAGCACATCAAATACAAGGCTATACAAGCCAACATACACCCAACTCTATATAGCATGCAATTATTCAATACTCAATAGGCAAGAATTCATATTGGATATACACTAGGTAATCTATTACTTTAAGCTATATTTCTACAAATATACACATATATATTAGTATTCAACATTAGGTCTATAATCATAGCATTTTAAATGGTTATATAAACTTATATATTACAACACAATATGAACATATATAAATATACATACATAGCTAAGATACTTATTTAAGAGGCTATGTGTGTGTATGTGAACATGGCAAAGGGTCAAGTGAGGGTTAAATGGGCATACATAGTGTATACATATCAAAGAGTGTCAAAGTGGAAGTGAACAATGTGTCAAGTGTGATAGTGTCAACTAGTGTAAGGGGGTAATTAGGTAATATAGGATTTGTGGTTAACATAGAACATTACATCTCATTAACTTGTATATTGCATACATTACATCTATTATATTACATTCATGCTTGCATTCATTCATCATTTATATTCTCTTGCACTATATGCACCTACATTACATACTATGGAACCTACATATTCATTACAAGCCATACTTATACATGCTACATTAGATAGGATACTTACACCTCATACATCATTATTTAACCATTTACTCTGCTTGCATTCTTTATTTAGTTACAATGTATAATATTAACATAGGTTAAAATCAAATAGAACATTATATTACACACAAGGGTGCACAAAATGCATATGCCGAATAGTAACTCCTACTAATAATCAATAGTACCAACTCAGCATGAATTAAATTCTAGGATTAAAGTATGTTATAGATCTATGTGTTATCTTTCCGAAACTTCAAACGGATCGCATTTCGTTTCCGAAAATCCCGGAATCGCGAAAACACCGAGAACGCGTTAGTCTTTGTACAGCTGACACTCAAATTCTCCAGAAAGTTACAGAAGAATTAGGCCTATTAATACATATTTTGGAAAGCTAACTTCATATGCTTCTTTTTAAAAAAACGGGAGATTAAACCGAGCTTTGAGCTAGAGTTATGATATTTCTAAGTTAGGGCTGAAATAAAAACGGGGATAAAATCATGACGGATTTAGATAGTTTGAGCCAAAAGAATACACAATATATATCCTAAATCCACATCAATAATAGCAATAGTAATATGAGGAACCACACTCACAAACTTGATTATATATCATCATGAACCATTTATTACATATATAAATATAGATACACTCTCATTACAATATATATATATATATATATATATATATATATATATATATATATATATATATAATCTATATATGTAACTGACACTCTACAACACAAAGGACACTCCTATGACCTCCAAATGACACAAAATGGACACAAATGGAGATACAACCGTGGGGATCATTCCTATAGGTTTAAAATAGACCTATATGCATGAGAAAATAAAAAGAAAGGGATTTATACCTCCCGATAGATCGAATCGAAGAATAGCCTTCCCGGAGCGACACCGACACGTAGAGATTCCAAACACGAACGAGCTCCGAATCCTCCCAAACTTGGGTAGCTTCCTCCTTGCTAGAATGGAGAAGGAAAGAAGAAGATTTGGTGGCAAATGGAAAGATTTGGTGGAGAAATTGCTAGGGATTGCTCTCTAGAAATTTGGGGAAGAACAAGAGAGAGTGTGGATGAGAATAATGAATAACTTGAGCCTATCCTCTCCCAAAGTGGCTGGTCATATGGGCTATTTGTCCTATTATGTAAGGTCCAAAATGCCCCCTAACCTATTCTATGAGTATTAGGAAAGGGCTAATTGGTTGGGGCTAAATTAGTCATTCTAAAGTCTCTAATCACACTAACCTTATCCATAATAATTAGTCTAACCTCTAACTAAAATATTTCTATCATGTGGACTAAAATTAATATCATGTGGGCCATGCCTAACAGTGTGTGGGTCCCTAGAGTCAACTACCCCCGGGTCCCCGTTTCAAGTCGGATTGAGTTGAAATTCGAACCCGACTCAAATAACCCGAAAATAATATCATAAATAATAAAAATATCAAAATAATTCAAAGAGGTCAAATACAAAAATATCCTTAGGCTAAAAATGATATTAAATATTATAATCACATGGTTAGGCTCTAGGTCAAACAGTCTCTAGGGTTTCACTAGCAAAACGTCAAAACCACAAGTCATTGATTTAAATAATTTTAAAAATAGTTTAAAATTACCAAAAATTATCATAAATTAAATATCATTATTAAAATAATTATAAACACGAAATTTCAAAATTACCCTTATTTGAAAAACTGGGTGCTACAATCTGAACTGGTCTGTTCTTTTCAATCAGGCTATTACAGGTATAGAGCCAAATTCCCTTCATGAACTTAATTGTTATATTCTCTATGGTTAATTAAATGTGTGAGGGGATGTGACTGTAGCATTAGAAGGTTTTAACAGTGGAGTCCAGTGGCCTTAGAGTTACTTCTCCTTACAAATACATCTGTTAATTATAGATGAGATTTTGGTGATGGACATATTGGAAGAAGGACAGATTATCTATTATTGGTAGTTAACTATGAAGGATATTGTTATTTCTTAACTGAACTGGTAGCTAGGACTGTTTATACAAACATTCTAGCTGAGATTGACATGTAGCAGTCTATGAAAGATTGATCCAAATCAATCTTAGCTAGACTGATTGTATCAGTCTCCTTCTAGGACTGATTTCTCTACTAAGGTCTAAATGATAGTTGGCTTTAGTATTTCAAATTCTAATCTGAATCAAATCAGTTTTAGTTGGGACTGAGGATAGGTGAAATCTCTGGTGAGGGCTGGAAACCAAGTTCCAATTCAATAGAGACCTTTGTGTTGACTGTTTAGTGTAATCACTTGATTGCAGTCCTATTAAGAACTAACACTGATGAATTAAATTGTGGTTTGTATTCAAGATTAGAGAACCAGGTGCATCTATTTACTGATTGTTGTGGTTTCCTAGAGCATATGAGTATCTTTTAACCTGGTTAGTGTCAGTTAGTAAATTAATTGGAATGGTAGTGTCAGCTTTACTTTGGATTGAGTATCACCCGAATTTTTACTGATTTCAGATAGTGCATAAACTGAACCTGTGTATCACCCTTTCTGGACTGAACATTAGGCGTGTAACTTTAAATCATTGACTGTATAGATTACTGAATCATTAGGAGAAATTTAGGGTTGTCCTACAGAACAGGTTAGAATTATTCTGATGTTTAGTGTTAATGAGTAATTTTGGCACTTGGTACTATTAGGTTTTACTTGTTGAACTTTTAGATTAGAGTTTGTATCAGCTAATAAGATTTGGGTATGTGCCTTTATTCAACAATGGGCCAACATTGTCTCAGTTGAGGACTGAGTATATCAGTCTAAAACCTGAGAGGAATGTCTAAATCTGTTGATACCTGGGACTATAAAGGAGAATCCTTATAAATTCATTTGTTTGCTACATTGTTCATGAGGAATTATAAACATAAGGAGGACAATTAGGTAAGTCCTGCTTGGGAGAGTGACATTAAGTTGATCTTTAGTTAGGAATCCAGGAAAGAGTTATTTCTAAACTGAACTGTCCCATGTTCTATTTAGGACTGTATAACTTAGGCAATTAGACAGATGGTTCATGTTTTAACTGGACTGGGAGTGTCCAGTAATGCAGGAAGGGTATTGGTTTTATGGAAGGATCAATTGAAGGCTGTGACTGTATGTTTATTTGTTAACTCAACCATTGTTCAGTATAACCAGACAGTATTGATCAATTGGGGGCTGGTATTTAGACTGAACTGATTTGAGATATCGATGAACTGAGCTGAGGTATCAATTCCTCTGTGAACTGAACCACTGTTTAGTAAGCCAGGTTGGTACTGATCAGGAATGGGGGATTGGTATTGTCAAATCTTGTTCCTGTTCAGAACTAATACTGTGAGGAACTGGGGTTTTCAAGAGGTATCTACATATATTAAGTAAATAGAAACCTGTATCAATCTTATAATCCATTAGCATAAGTTATAAAGGACTATCATAGGGAGTAAATAGGGACTAATGAAGAGCAGTACCCCTTTGCATGTAGAAGCTAACAGTTTAAGAATGCCAAGTCTTGTGTATATAGATGATATGGTAAACTAGTCACATGGGATAACTAATTTAGATTTTGGGTTCTTGATAGCCTAGAGTATAGTTATTAATAATGATACTCTATAGGAAATATTAAGAAGAGGGAACCCCTAAAAACCAAGACTTATAGAAGTTAATCATGGTTAGATTTGTTGATAACAAACTGGATTTAGCAGTTTATTAATCAACTTGTAATTCATAACAGGAGGATTTCCAGCTCTACTACCCACACTTGATCACCCTGCGCAAGACAAGTATACTCCTCGGACTTTTTTATTTCTCATATCTTGTATATTCATTCCTGTATCTCCTTGTTGACACGATGTATCACGATATTGTCTGATTTCATGTTTCATGGATTACTTGTGTCTGGGAGGGGAAATACTATAGATATGTGATCAAACCCTGTTACTATTCATGTGAATAGCTTAGGCCCCGTATCGTGCACGCGGGACCAAAGTCGTACCATTTCATGTTCATTGCATCTACCCAAGCCGATCAATAATCTAGATGTATTTCAATCTTGCACATTTCAGATTCAGGTTGTACTTCATGATCAGGTTGTATTTCATGTTCAGGTTGTATTTCATGTTTAGGACTCTTATCATGTTCCCTGTTTTACTTTCAGTATTTCCTGTTCAGTTTCATGTCTTGTCCTCTTTTCTTGTATTTTACATATATTTCCTGTTCTTGTTCATACCATGATGTTCATGTTCATTTCCTTGGATATATAGTAAGCTCCGCTCCTGACTAGGATATGTTGCAGGTGAGTTGGAGGCTCTGTACGACACGTATTATGGCGAGAGCCAGTAGATGGAGAGCTAGCTGGAGTTGATCTTGACTTAGAGGCTGCAGAGGCCTAGAGCTTACCTTAGTATTTCCATATTATTTTCCTTGTATTGAGACTAGTAGACTTACTTTCATTTGCTGGAATGTAATAAATTTTGAGACATATCTGGATTTGGGATTCATTATGGATGCTGTGTTCACATTTACTCTTGTATATCTGGTTAGTTTTCCTTAGTATTGTACAGCTTACGTCATCGTTTCTATCGACGAAGGCAGGGCGTGTCCGACTCGTATCCTGTTATTCGGGAGCGGGTCGTGACATGTAGAACGAACCGATGCACTAAGGTTGATCATAAATCGATTCTAGTTAGACAATATGTTAGTGGGCGTCCCGAATTGTAACTCCTCTTCCCAGAATTTTGAAAATAATTTTATTTGAATTAAATAGGAATTTTTAAATTTTTATAAATGTTTAATTAAATAGTTATTATGATAGGGTGCTTTAGTCATGGTTGAGATTTGGAATACAAGGTGACTAGAAATCATGGCACGGATAGTGCGGTTGGGTGCCTCGACTAGTGTTTTAGCTATGGTAGGGAAGGCCAAGCCATAAGAGTGTCCTGACTAGGAAAACCAGGCCAAGTTGCGACTTAACCCCTATATTATTTAATTATTTATTAATCAGATTAATGACTTTTAGGAAAACTGGTTGTACCAAACTAGTCAAACAGGACCCGATTCAAACCCAGGCATTTGTAGTCATGTACGTGTTCAAGAAGTACAGGTAGATGTATATTGTATCTACATATATTTTGTACATTATTTTTCAAGGGTTAACAATATTGGTTATACATATAATAATATTTTTATCTATATTTATGTGGCATTTTTAGAATAATTGCAAGATTTCCCGTGGACCAATCTATGTGAGGATATGATGTGTTCACCCCATATACCTTTTGTTAGTTATGTTGGTTGGTATTTTAATTAATATTTCTACTATTGTTTTTATTAAATAAATAACGATTTGTCATTTGTTGAATCTTTGTCAAATATTATATATATATATATTATATTATATATTATATATATATATATATATATTATTATATAGAACTACTTATTGCTTTAGAGATGTGTATATATAGGAGACACACATATATATATACAACAAAATATACATATACATATACATATACATATATAATGACTTATATAGAAGTACTAAAAGGAAATAAAGAAAGGAAAAGGTAATAAAACAACCCAAAAGTCCCCCCTGAACCCGAGCCCAGGCCCGACTCCTTTGCAGTATACATATTCATATGCATCGAGAGAGAGGGGGGATGTGAACATCAAAACACTAACCCTAAACCTCACGATCCTGAACTGGTGACCAACCAAGCAGCCGCGTGCCGCGCACGCGAGCGCCGAACTCGGCTGCGCACGCGCGTGAGCGGCAGGGCAGCCGCGCCCTGCAGACAGCAGCAGTAGTTGCAAACTTGCAACTTCGCAGCATATTTCCCGTCTACTCGATCGTCCGTTCTTCAAGTCGTTTCTTCAGGTCTGAACACAACCCTAACTGTCACGCCCCAGAACCAGAATACTGGAGAGCGGGTGCAGACACAGCCAGCTACGTATATTAAATGGAAACTACCTCGATATACGGTCACGACTGTCTAGAAATATGAGGGTTTACTACAAGCCAACAGTCTCTTATGGTCATGAACAAGCCTAATGTCTCAATCACAAGCAAGTAATATAATTACAAGATGTTTGACCACCAAATATACAATAAAAGGCGTCCCAAATATTATATATCAGCTGATCATGAAGCTAGTCGTACAAATGCGAGGACTAGCAGAGTTTAAGTCATACATGATCAACCCTAGGATTTGTTAATCATGTTTAGCCGTAGGCAGACAGTAAGTAAAGTGCATCGAGCTAACAGGTGCTCGTCGGCTAAACGCCTCAAAAGAATAAATTTATAATAGAGTGAGCGAAACAAAATAGAAAACCCACTCGTAGCCCGGGTTCCTTCTAGTCGCCACCATTGGACTGGAAGCTTGGTAGACCCTCGGGAGCTGCTCAAATCTGGCCACACAAAACCAGCTGGGTCAACCCCAGAAAGAGCAAGTGCCACAAGGAGGCCACGAAATAAGAACAAAAGCCAGCATTAACACAAGAAGATATAATATTAAACTAGAATTATGAAAACATGTAAGGATGATATACGATGAGATAACCATGGAACTATTCCGATAGCTAGGTTACAACCCGTAAACCAAACAAGGACCGGGGTTGTAACCCTTCATCTGAACAGAGCTTGGTTTCCCACCATTTATCGGCAAGATAATAATGTAAGCAATCAAGATAGGAAACATTCTGGTACTGGATCAAGACATGCCCAGACTGGTTATACTTCATTCAATCAATCACGGCTAAGCAGATACTACGGCTTACTACTTTAACTAACTAGGGTTATCACAGGCCTAATTACTAACAAGATGCAGTGAGATTGTTCCACAGCCACAGCCCTGCAGACCATCCAGGCTACCCAGGACGAAAGATTAGGGTTGAATTTAGGTGGGTACATCGCCCATAAGACAAATGTACCCTTAGGTGACTTAGAGGGTGCAACACTCGACGGTGCGCTGGAAATGTGCCCTACTCGACGGCAGGCTACAGATCCCAAGAGCGCCCAGGTAACGGGATTGCCTGTAGCTGTGTCATCTCTTCATGACTACTGTGTTATTCTAGTTATTAACCTTAATCCATTTTAGTGGGTACTCCTGACCGTGGTACTCAGGAGTCCCATCCTAGACATGATGCAAGACAGGACAAGTATTAACAAGCAAGCAAGAAAGAACCACCCACGGTGTCAAGACAGGTCAAGTTAAGTTATCAAGTCATGTCAAGTCAGGAGTGCGCCGCACGGGCCACTATCAAGTCATGTTGGTCATGTCAGGAGTGCACCACTACGGGTCACTGTCGTGTTATGCTAGTTCCTTGTCATACCAAGCCATGTACCATAGTCTTTCCAACATATTAAGTAAAATCAAGTTCATGACAAAAAGGCGTAAGGATATAAAATGGGCATGAAATATCTAATAAAATATCAAAAGACAGGGTTATAAAAGAGCCAAGCTTAAAGAAATAAAACTAAAACTCCAAGGGTCAATAGGTTAAGCAAGGGGTCAGGGGAGCAGCGTACAAAAGTCACGCATGCTCAAGGGGAGCAGCTGCGTGAAAAGTCACGCAAGCTCATGGGAGCAGTTGCGTAAAAATCACGCAAGCTCAAAGGAACAGCTGCGTAAAAAGTCACGCAAGCTCAAGGGAACAGCTGCGTGAAAGTCACGCAAGCTCAAGGGAACAGCTGCGTGAAAAGTCACGCACGCTCAGGGGCAGCGTACATGAAAAGACACGCACGCTACATGGAGCAGTGTGTGAAAGTCACGCACGCTCAAGGGAGCAGTGTGTGAAAGTCACGCACGCTCAAGGGAGCTGTGTGTGAAAGTCACGTACGCTACAGGGAGCAGTGTGTGAAAGTCACGCACGCTCAAGGAGACACGCTTCCAACATGAAGCGTACTCAAGCCTGCGTACGCAGCGCTAAAGAGCGCACGTAGCTCAGTGTGCGTAGCTAAACAGCTCTGCACACTGCTCACTGTCTTCTCCAAACAGCAAGACACATGGCTGAAACCAA
>JANAVB010019388.1:0-42597 GCA_029216955.1 Iris pallida
ACTCATACCTAACGGATAAGGTACCTAACCGTTCTATGTGATATGTAGTAAGAACAATCCTTCCTACGCATGGGCCCTGGCTAAATAGGATCGGCGTAGTCCCCCTTGGGCACCAGAGGCCCCAGCAGGAAGAGCATGACGTTCTGCAGAATCGTTAGTGGCCGTCAGTAATTGGGTCATCAATCCCGTATCTCCAGCGGAGAGTCCGGGTCACAAGGGAAGTGCATCGAAGCCCATACGCTAAGGAATTGTCCTCCCCGTCCAATGCCTACTGTGTTGTATCCACAACACAAACCACTATAACCGCTAAGTCAAACTAGCATGCAACCTCTATTAGCGGTTATTCCTATCGCACGGCTTGTACGTACTGGTGCCAGCCAATCAGCACTTTCGTGTTCTACATGCGACCACAACCTCGTGTTTACAACGTGTCAAGGCCAATGAATGCGACACACAAGGTGGTCCCTTAAATCTAGGTTTAATTTGTAAGAAAATAATACACAGCCGGAAATATAAAAGAACAGTTATGCATGTATCACATTTTATAAAGAAAATAATAGACATGCATGAAATATGAGCTAAAAATAATTAAACAGCTAATGGCAAGGTGCTTGCCTGGTAGAGCGCCTGGTGTGCTGCGATAATCAAGGTGGCACGATCTGCAACTTCGGTGCAACAAAACTGTACAAGGAGACCTCGGGTGGTGACACGGACTTTCCATTGGGTCCAGAGGGTCAAGTTAGTTAGGGTGGACATAAGGTAGGCTTGAATTGGCAAGGGATTGTGAATAGGACTATTTGCGGAAGAGGGAGATAATCGAAGGAATTTGAATATAATATATGATTTTAGGAAATTATTTATAACACTCGAGAAGGAAAATAATTATACTAGTTAAAATAGTTTTTAGATAAATACTTTTGAAAATAAAATTGCCTTAGGCTAGGACCTTAAGTTTGTCAAAATAGTATTTTTCAAGTTTAAATCTATATTATTACTATTTGTACTTAAAAAGTAACAATCCTTTACAGTCCAAAATACATAGTTTTATACTAGGTTAAAATATCGATACTATATTAGGTTAAAATATCAATACTATCTAGAATAATGCAAGAGTACAAACTGCAAAAATAATGTACTAATTGTTAAACCCACAAAAAAATAATAATGATAGTGATAATAATAACAATAACAATAATAGAATTTAATAATAATAACAAAAATAGCAATTTGTAATAATAATAGTCATAAAAATAATAACCATAAATACCATAATAATAATAATAACATTAATTAAATAATAATAATAATAATAAGATTAATAATATATTAATAATAGTAATGATAATGATAAGGAATTAAGTTACTGAGTAAAACACTATAACAGCAACCACAAAAAATAAAATAAAATGGATAATCGAATAAATAAAAAGAATTTACAAATAAAAAATAAAAAATTTTGCAGCAGTCAGCCGACGCTGCTGCTCTCCATTAAAACAGAGAAGGGAGAGAGAGAAAGAGGTTCGAGAGAGAGAAGATGATGGCGAGGGGGAGGGAGAGAGTTAGTGGGAGAGAGGAAGGGAAGAAGGGTCGTCGAGAGGGGGAGCGACATGGCGGAGATAGGTGGGGGGTCAGGCGGCGCGGCGTCCCGTGCTCGAGCGCGCGGCGGGCCTGCAGAGGAGGAGCTGGGATGGAAGGGGTTCGGCGATTAGGGCACAGGCGGCGGTGGAGAGGAAGAAGACGGGGCGGGGCGTCTTCGGCGGAGGAGGGTTTCAAGTCGGGAGAGGGTGGCGGACACGGGCGGACGGAGTCGGAGGAAAGTGGGGTTCCCGTGGGAGCGAGGGGACTGGCTCGGCCGGCGCTCGGCGGACAACGGCAAGGGTGGCGACTTGGGGAGCGGAAGGTCGGAAGGAAGAGGTCGGGGTCGACGGCAGGTGAGTGGTGGTGGTCTGGAAGGTGGTGAAGTCGGGGTAGATGGCGGGTTGCTGGGATGCCGAAGGCGGAGGCGGAGATTGAATTGCGAGGGTTGTGATTACGGCGGGGACGGGATGAAGGTCGGGTAAATGGTGGCGGTGATGCCACGGTGGTGTTGGGACAGCAGGTGGTCGGCCGAACGGGTGCGGAGGAAGCAGAGGGTTAGGATTAGGATTAGGGTAGAAATTTCTATTGTGTCGGGGAAGTGTCCGACATGGAATCGATGTAATTGTAAAGAATTGGAATAAGATTGGATGGTGGTACACGGACACGGGGCACGGGGCACGCACCATGGTTGGAGAATTTGTGGAAGAAATTTTGTGGGAGATGAATAATGTGGAGGAGTACCTGTCTATATTTATAGGATGTGGGAATTTCCACTTTGGATAGGATTAGGAATAATTTAAACCCCAAAATAGATAATTCACGATTTAATTTAAAGCAATCAAATCCAAAACCAAATTCCAATCAAAATCTAATTTAAATTTCCTTAGTTTAAAATCAAATCAATAATTCAAATTCCAATATAGATATTAGCTTAATCTATTTAAATAATTCCAAACATTAAATCAAGATTTAATTAGCCAAAATAACTTCCAAAATATTTTTCAAAATACCAATAATAATAATTTCGAAAATAATAAATATTTTAAATATCTTTTTGAACAATAAAATATTACTATTAATAAATTTTGAAATTTATACTTTTATTTAAAATAGACCAATAAATAAATAACGAAATATTTGTATGCAACAAATATCCTTTACATAATTAGGCTTTTCTAGTATACAAAATATGATTTATTATTAATAACTCTTTAGAAACAAAAGGCTTTTATAGCAAGAATAATAATTATATAATTTTGAAAGTGTATATTAAAATAGAAAAGAAAATATTTTTATAAAATATGTACGCTCGCACATATTCGTACTCGTCGAGCAAACGAAAATTTTGCATACGACGTACAATACGACTACGTGACATACAGTACAAAATTTTTAAATCCATGCAATTTAATAAATAATAAAAAAAATAGTAGAAATTTAGGGGTTTTACATCCTACCCAACTTAAAAGAATTTCGTCCTCGAAATTTAGAATTAGGAGGGGGGTGAAAGGCACAAGGGGGTTTCGATAAGGAAGCATAGTCAAATCAAGATAAAGGAACGACGTTTAATGAAAACTTGCATTAGCGTCGTGATTTCAATAAGGCGAAGATAGTCATGGATTAATGCGAGAAGGAAATGTTTAAGATGACGCGCAATAAAGAATAGTATAGGTTCAAATAAAATAAATTAGAGGCCTTAAAGTTATGGTCTCTTGAGGGCACGATTTTAGAGAACGAATTAGATTGCACTTCTATATTAAGTGAATTGGAAGGTCATGATAGGGCCGAGAAAGGACGAGTAGCAACATAGAGTGATAATGGTCATTATCGATAGAAGGGCTAGAGGAGATACTAGTATAACGCGTTCGTCCTTCTAGAATAGTTGAAGGCGAAAGCATTAAGGGGTTCAAAAGGCGATCTTATCGAATACGAGTACGTGATTCAAAGACGACCGAAAAGGATTTCAAAGGAATTGTCAAGGCAGTCGCGGATGGGATTCTAAAGGACAAGTTTAGTTATGTCCCCATCCACGTAGAATAATAAACAAAAAGCGAACCAAAGTACACTTGGTTGATCAGACCATTATGCACCGGTTCTGATTAGACAACATGTTAGTGGAAGCTCTTCCAATAACATATGTCTTGAACAAGCTCGATAAAAAGATAAGCTTACAAAACTAGGCTATATTAGCATCATTAGTCAAGGTGGTAAAATCATAGGCACGAGATTAAGAATGAAATAAGAATAAATATGAATAGTCTAAGAGTCAAAAGAATCTAAGTCTTGCTTATTCCTATACTATCATTCTACGGTTTTATTGACCAAGGCTTGGTTGACTAGATGGGTTAAGGTTTTCTAAATTCTAGAATCTAAGTAGGCTTGCTAAGATAGGACGCAAGGGCAAAGGGGTTGCTAGGTCATAAGGTATTCTACCCAACTTAAAGAATTAAACTAATGGTGTTTTGGGACAACTAACTAGTAGGGTCAATCTCTAGCAAGCACGAAGGGAAGATAAGAATAGAGATGGAAGGAAACAAGCAAAATGCAGTCGATGAGTCAAACGGTAGATTGGAGAAAGTGGTAAGTATGTGGATGAGATCCTAGACTTCTAATCCTATACGCAGGCTTGCTTGGTACGGTAAGGTAACCAAACAATTTATGTTGACCTGCATGGGCCACCACAAAAACATGTAACGCCCCAGTCCCAAAATACGTAGGACTAGGAACGTAGACATGCCAGCTGTATTCATACGAAGTATACTCCAATATATGGAAGCCTCGTATAAATACATAAGCTGTAAAATACAGTAGAACCATAACTAATCTCATCCACAAGAATAAAGAATAGAAGATGTCATATATGAGAATAAATTGTCTTGATACAATATGTTGGACGGAGACAAATCTACTACCAACAAAATAAAGAAAAGTACATAGAAAATGAAATGAGTGGCGAGCGAAGCGAAGACGATCCAAATGCAATCATCCTCGAAGAAGTAGCAATGAACACGGCTAGAGCGAAAGCACCTGCGAAAGACAATAGCACACACCTGGCAAGACAACCAGGTCCTCAGAGGGACGTAACAAGACACATAATAGCATGCCATATAAACTGAATAAATATTGCTCAAATAAATAAGTAAATCGAATCTATAACATAGTTCAATACGTACCTACTGAACGAGCATACCATCCCCCCAACCAAACAAGGACAGGAGATTAAACTAATTCACGGTAACGTATCTTCCTATGCTATGAATCCAATATGGTATCCGGACCCCAACAAGGTTCAATACCTTCTCATCGAAGTAGTAAGTCACACCTACAACCAAACAAGGACAAGATGTGACGAACTAATCCGCGACAAGTTATTGTTCCAAGCCACGGTCAGATACAAGTACCCAAACCAAAAGTACTCGTACCTAACGGATAAGGTACCTAACCGTTCTATGTGATATGTAGTTAAGAACAATCCTTCCTACGCATGGGCCCTGGCTAAATAGGATCGGCGTAGTCCCCCTTGGGTACCAGAGGCCCCAGCATGAAGAGCATGACGTTCCGCAGAATCGTCAGTGGCCGTCAGTAATCTTGGGTCATCAACCCCGTATCTCCAGCGGAGAGTCCGGGTCACAAGGGAAGTGCATCGAAGCCCATACGCTAAGGAATTGTCCTCCCCGCCCAATGCCTACTGTGTTGTATCCACAACACAAACCACTATAACCGCTAAGTCAAACTAGCATGCAACCTCTATTAGCGGTTATTCCTATCGCACGGCTTGTACGTACTGGTGGCCAGCCAATCACGCACTTCCGTGTTCTACATGCGACACACAACCTCGTGTTTACAACGTGTCAAGGCCAATGAATGCGACACACAAGGTGGTCCCTTAAATCTAGGTTTAATTTGTAAGAAAATAATACACAGCCGGAAATATAAAAGAACAGTTATGCCATGTATCACAGTTTATAAAGAAAATAATAGACATGCATGAAATATGAGCTAAAAATAATTAAACAGCTAATGGCAAGGTGTCTTGCCTGGTAGAGCGCCTGGTGTGCTGCGATAATCAAGGTGGCACGATCTGCAACTTCGGTGCAACAACTGTACAAGGAGACCTCGGGTGGTGACACGGACAGTTCCATTGGGTCCAGAAGGGTCAAGTTAGTTAGGGTGGACATAAGGTAGGCTTGAATTGGCAAGGGATTGTGAATAGGACTATTTGCGGAAGAGGGAGATAATCGAAGGAATTTGAATATAATATATATGATTTTAGGAAATTATTTATAACACTCGAGAAGGAAAATAATTATACTAGTTAAAATAGTTTTTAGATAAATACTTTTGAAAATAAAATTGCCTTAGGCTAGGACCTTAAGTTTGTCAAAATAGTATTTTCAAGTTTAAATCTATATTTTATTACTATTTGTACTTAAAAAGTAACAATCCTTTACAGTCCAAAATACATAGTTTATACTAGGTTAAAATATCGATACTATATTAGGTTAAAATATCAATACTATCTAGAATAATGCAAGAGTACAAACTGCAGAAAATAATGTACTAATTGTTAAACCCACAAAAAAATAATAATGATAGTGATAATAATAACAATAACAATAATAGAATTTAATAATAATAACAAAAATAGCAATTTGTAATAATAATAGTCATAAAAATAATAACCATAAATACCATAATAATAATAATAACATTAATTAAATAATAATAATAATAATAATAAGATTAATAATATATTAATAATAGTAATGATAATGATAAGGAATTAAGTTACTGAGTAAAACACTATAACAGCAACCACAAAAATAAAATAAAATGGATAATCGAATAAATAAAAAGAATTTACAAATAAAAAATAAAAAATTTTGCAGCAGTCAGCCGACGCTGCTGCTCTCCATTAAAACAGAGAAGGGAGAGAGAGAAAGAGGTTCGAGAGAGAGAAGATGATGGCGAGGGGGAGGGAGAGAGTCAGTGGAGAGAGAAAGGGAAGAAGGGTCGTCGAGAGGAGGAGCGACACGGCGGAGATAGGTGGGGGGTCAGGCGGCGCGGCGTCCCGTGCTCGAGCGCACGGCGGGCCTGCAGAGGAGGAGCTGGAACGGAAGGGGTTCGGCGATTAGGGCACAGGCGGCGGTGGAGAGGAAGAAGACGGGGCGGGGCGTCTTCGGCGGAGGAGGGTTTCAAGTCGGGAGAGGGTGGCGGACACGGGCGGACGGAGTCGGAGGAAAGTGGGGTTCCCGTGGAGCGAGGGGACTGGCTCGGCCGGCGCTCGGCGGATAACGGCAAGGGTGGCGACTTGGGGAGCGGAAGGTCGGAAGGAAGAGGTCGGGGTCGACGGCAGGTGAGTGGTGGTGGTCTGGAAGGTGGTGAAGTCGGGGTAGATGGCGGGTTGCTGGGATGCCGAAGGCGGAGGCGGAGATTGAATTGCGAGGGTTGTGATTACGGCGGGGACGGGATGAAGGTCGGGTAGATGGTGGCGGTGATGCCACGGTGGTGTTGGGACAGCAGGTGGTCGGCCGAACGGGTACGGAGGAAGCAGATGGTTAGGATTAGGATTAGGGTAGAAATTTCTATTGTGTCGGGGAAGTGTCCGACATGGAATCGATGTAATTGTAAAGAATTGGAATAAGATTGGATGGTGGTACACGGACACGGGGCACGGGGCACGCACCATGGTTGGAGAATTTGTGGAAGAAATTTTGTGGGAGATGAATAATGTGGAGGAGTACCTGTCTATATTTATAGGATGTGGGAATTTTCACTTTGGATAGGATTAGGAATAATTTAAACCCCAAAATAGATAATTCACGATTTAATTTAAAGCAATCAAATCCAAAACCAAATTCCAATCAAAATCTAATTTAAATTTCCTTAGTTTAAAATCAAATCAATAATTCAAATTCCAATATAGATATTAGCTTAATCTATTTAAATAATTCCAAACATTAAATCAAGATTTAATTGGCCAAAATAACTTCCAAAATATTTTTCAAAATACCAATAATAATAATTTCGAAAATAATAAATATTTTTAAATATCTTTTTGAACAATAAAATATTACTATTAATAAATTTTGAAAATTATACTTTTATTTAAAATAGACCAATAAATAAATAACGAAATATTTGCATGCAACAAATATCCTTTACATAATTAGGCTTTTCTAGTATACAAAATATGATTTATTATTAATAACTCTTTAGAAACAAAAGGCTTTTTATAGCAAGAATAATAATTATATAATTTTGAAAGTGTATATTAAAATAGAAAAGAAAATATTTTTATAAAATATGTACGCTCGCACATATTCGTACTCGTCGAGCAAACGAAAATTTCGCATACGACGTACAATACGACTACGTGACATACAGTACAAAATTTTTAAATCCATGCAATTTAATAAATAATAAAAAAATAGTAGAAATTTAGGGGTTTTACACCCCCTTAGCGGGTGCATCGGATATTTTATGTCATGTGTTTCATGTACATCATGTATTCCTTTCTCTTGCATTATTCATGTACTCTCATGTTCTCTCGTGTGCTTTCATGTACGCTCATGTACTTTCATGTGCTCTCATGTACGTTCATGTTTCTTCATGTGCCTCGTGTGTAACCAAAACATCATGTTCGTAACATAACTTGACTGGATCCTTGTATATTGATTATGGGTAGGGGTGAGTATAAATGGTCATGTGATTTACCCATCATGTTCACTCTATTACTTTTCATGTGTTATCATGTACAACACAGCCTTCTTGGCTGGTGTCCCTCATGTTTACCTATGTATATCATGTTCAACCCAAGCCAATTATATGCCATCTCATACTCTAAATTACTAGTCACTTACAGTTCTTACTTATCGTATATATATTTCCAGTTATCAAATATCTTTCATATTTTTATGTACATCTTCTTACAGTATTTCATGTATCGTACTCTATTGCTTGCTTTATATTTCCTGCCATGATATGAACTGCGTGAGATATATTGTGCTCGTTCCTGTCCTGACTGGACCTGTTGAAAATATTACAGATGATTCCCCTGAGGACATTTTTTTTACTTGCCTTGGAGCAGGAGATGGCTTAGCTACCTTTGGCCCCGACACTCAGGAGTGATCGGGAGACTAGCTAGTAGACTTGGTTTAGTTTTCATGTTTTAGAACTTGAATTGTAATAAGTTGAGATATTGTTTTGTTTTGAGATTGTTTGAGATTATTATTATTTAGTAGTTGGTTTTTGTTGTTGTTATTTGGTCTTAGTTATAAACTTCTGTGTTATCATATCGTGCTTAGAGTGTGATTGAGATTTCATTATACCTATACTTGTCCTTCGTTCGGAGTTGAGATTTTGACAAGTACATTATATAATTGCGTGAGTTGTTGTTTAGATAGTGACCTAGAACAGCGTTCTACCGCCGATACTGCAGCATAGGCTGGACGTACCCACTTCTCGTGCCCCTATACTGGGTGCGGGTCGTGACAAGGGTGATGGTGCTGCCGGCTTAGGGTGCTGTGGCCGGCTATAGGGGTGAGAGTGGGCTGTGGTGGTGGTGGTGGTGGCCGGCCTAGGAGGTGAGGGGGTGGTTGTCGGTTAGGCTAAGGAGAAGGAAAAGATGTTGAAGATGAAGGAGGTGATGATGTTAATGATGAAGAAAATGAAGAGAGTAGAAAGAGAGGTTGGCTGGAGTAGGGTGAGCATGGTGGTGATGGAGAAGATGATGGAGGTGGTGGAGTGGTGCTCGGCTGCTACTTGGGAATGGGGTGTTGTTGTCGGGTTCGAGAGGAGAGAGGGTGGCTGTGGTGGTGGTGGTGTTTATGAAGAAGAAGGAATAAGAGGGAGAGGGGGTGAAGACCGAGAGAAGAGAGGGAGGAAGAGAGATAACCATAAGAGAGAGGGGGGGTGTTATGGTTGTCGGTTTGGGGTGAGAGGAGAGAGAGTGTATGAGGGGGGGTGTTTCCAAGGAAAAGGGTGAGTGATGGTGAGGGGTATGTGTGTTTAAAAATAGAGAGAGTATGATGATGTGTTGTGTGGGTGATGGGACATAGGGAGTTTGGTATTTTGCATAGAAAATTTGGTGTTGTGTGTGTGGGTATGGGTGATGGAAATTGCATAGTGCTTGGGTTGGATCCAATTGAGTCTAATTGAGTCTTAGTGATTAAAATAACTTAAATTAATTATTTATAATCATGGATAAATAAATAGTACACGGGGACTCAATTGGATGGGACACAAGTGGCATGTGTGTAGTAGGCTCAAAATTGTCTGTGTCCATGCCTTGGGTTGACAAGTTTGGGTCTAACGGGTGTCCCCAATTTGAGTTGGAAATAAATGTGACTCTGTGGGGTAAATCGAGATTAGGTCAAACGTCAGAAAAGTTGTGCGATAAAAATGGAGCACAAGATGGTGTGTCTGAGTGGGACACGAAGGTCATGGGTGTAGAGTATCTCGAGTAGATCTTCTATGATAAGTTGGTTTGGAGAAAATGACTAGTCTTGTGCTCCTAATTTGAAAGTCATGATAACGTGTCGACAATAATAAAAAATAAAAGTGGAAAATTACTAATAACTTAGAAAATCATAATTAATCATATTAAATTCCTAATCGCTCTAATTAAATCTATGAAAAATTATCAGAGAATGTACTCGCCTGGTCCTGACCTGAGGAATCAATACTGCCACTCAATGAGCCACAAAGGGTCAACTCGTGCAATAGTCTCCTAATGCTGAAACAGACAAAACCAACATATTCAGAATGGTCAAATTAGCTACGATAGCCTACCCATAAGTCCAATTCTGGACATAGGGATAACAGTAATTTCGGACCAAAATGATGTCCGTCGTCGGACCCATTTTGCACCAAAAAATGTGCCAGTATCTACGATCTCTAAAGTCGTCAAACTATATGTCTATGGGTCTGGTTTGACGAGACAAACCCAACTGTATGTCCAAAGTTGATTTTCGGTGGGCCGTGCACAATTTGTCCGTTAGATCGGGTCGTGGGCCAGCCAAAATAGCGTTCCAGTCGACCTTTTCAAAATTGGACCAAACTTGGCATACAGGACCAAAAAAATAAAATGGTCTCGGTGGCACAAGTTTCTTCTCGATACGGCAATCGTGCACAAAGTAATTGACAAATTCGTAAAACGGTCAATATGGGGTATCTCGACGAATACGTACTGATTTCGTCGCTCATACACAGCAAAATCGAGTTTCGTCGTATCCCACACGTCCGTACACACCTTTCAATGCCTACGGGTTGCGGCCAAGTTGCCCGGTTTGATGGGACGCACGTCGTATCTGGAAAAATTTCTCAAATTTTGGTTTTCGGAATGTTGTTTTTTTGAATTTTGGAAATCGGTTTTCGAGACGCGCTGTCAACAAAATTAGGAACTAAAAGATGGTTCACGGATCCCTATAGGTTGTCTAGAAGTTCCTCCAAATGGATTTTTGAATCTGTCGAAGAATCGGCGAGAAATTGCCTCCAAAAATAGTGATCCGGGTTCCTAAATCTGTCCAATTAAACGTAGTTTTTTTATAACTTCGTGTCAATTTTTCAGACAGAAGGGTTAGATATAAACAAATCTATCTAATGGTACTCCTAGAGGGTTATGTCGGCTACAAGTAAAAACTTACGGATCTTGATTTGATCGAGCGTGCACGAAGAAATGAAACAAGAAAGACGGGTACCTAAAATTGGGTCATGTGACTATTGCGTACGCGTGTGGGCACGCGCGGCTTGCCTTCTGGATGACTGTGGGTGGCTCTCCGGCGACCGACGACGACGGGGACGATGCACACGGTTGGTGTGGATGGGTTTCTCAGAATCTCTCTCTCTCTCTCTCTCTCTCTCTCTCTCTCTTAATGGAGTATTAAAGGTTGGTTTGGGCTTCGGTTTCGAATGAAGGAGAGGAAGAGTTGTGTATACATGTGTGTGTGTGTGTGTGTGTGTGTGTGTGTGTGTGTGTGTGTGTGTGCTGAGAGTTTGAGCTTAGCTAGGTGGGCTCGGGTTAGGCTGCTGTATAGTTAGGTTGCTTAGCTAGGAGTTGTTGTGGTTATATATATATATATATATATATATATATATATATATATATATATATATATATATATATATATATATATATATATATATATATATATATATATAATATGTATGTATTGTATATGCATATGTATATAAGAATATGTATAAGTGTATAGGCTGGTATATATACACACACACACATAGCTATACATACATGTATATATATACACTTATACATATTCTTATATACATATGCATATACAATACATACATATTATATATATATATATATATATATATATATATATATATATATATATATATATATATATATATATATATATAATCCATTGAATATTTTCCTTATAATATTTCTATTTAAAAAAGTTTATTTCTCCTTTTCTTTTTATTAATATATATATATATTTTTTTTTTATATATATTAATATATATATATATATATATTTCTCCTTTTCTATATATTAATATATATATATATATAATATATATATATATATATATATATATATATATATATATATATATATATATATATATATATATATATATATATATATATATATATATATATATATATATATATATATATATATATTCCATGCATGAAATAAATATATATAAAATATATATATATATATATATATATATATATATATATATATATATATTTTATATATATATATATATATATATATATATATATTTTATATATATATATATATATATATATATATATATATATATATATATATATATATATATATATTCCATGCATGAAATATATATATATAAAAATATATATATATATATATATATATATATATATATATATATATATATATATATATATATATATATATATATATATATATATATATATATATATATATATATATATTCCATGCATGAAATAAATACATAGGAAATCATATAAAACAACCTAAAATTATTTATAAATAAAATTAAATATTTGTGTCTTATATTTATTAAATATATTTAAAAACTTTATAAATAACTCAATTGTATATATATTTTTTTTATTTTTTTTTTCAATTGTATATATGTATATATACAATTGTATATATATATATATATATATATATATATATATATATATATATATATATATATGTATATATATAATATATATATATATATATATATATATATATATATATAGATATATATATATATATCTTAAAATAAAAATTATATATCTTAAAAATAATTGTTTTAATCATCAAGGTAATTATATTAATAATAATAACTTAAATAAATATTAAATATTAAAATGATGCAAATGACCATATTAGCCCTACCTAGGATAGTGAGGGTGACAGTTTTGTCACTCGTAACAAAGATCGATTGGTTGCTCAAGGCTATAACCAAGAGGAAGACATTGACAATGAAAAGACCTACGCTCCGATTGCTCGTCTTTAATCCATTCGAATGCTTTGTGCTTTTGCTTGTTTTAACGATTTTAAAATTTTCCAAATGGATGTCAAAAGCGCCTTTTTGAATGGATTTATCAAAGAAGAGGTTTATGTCAAGCAATTAACCTCCCGATTTTGAGGATTTTCAATTTCTTGATCATGTTTTTAAACTACACAAAGCCCTCTATGGCCTCAAGCAAGCTTCTCGTGCTTGGTATGTGTAATGCCCCGCTCCGTACGAGGCATTTGGTTGGCTTATTGGATGGGATTAGAATATTGGACCGTGACTTATGTTGGAAATCAGGAGAATTGAGACTGATGCAGTCTCTCTTAGCTGGCTAGACGGAATGGATATTGGAACGTGGCTCGCTGGTGGAGCTACGCTTAGTGGAATTTTGGGTGAGTGGAACTGTCCTTCCTCCTCCTTACTCCTTCATGCTTAATAGATGAAGTATTGAAATGCTATGAAATGTCCCTAAATGTCCTTTATGTTAGTTGCTGAGTAATAGAGATGCTTTTGTTGAGAATTATTGAAATGTGCAACACATTGAACTATTAATGTGATTCGCTGCCTGAGAATGAATTGATAACATTGCTCCTTATGCTTAACACTGCTGGAACAAGTAGACACTTGAATAATGAGATGCCTTATGGATGATAGAATATGAAATGTTGCCTGTCCCTTATAAGAAATGAATGAATGAATAAATGTCCCTATGAAATGAATGAATGTTAAGTTCCTCTTAAGAAAGGAATGAGATGAGATACGTTGCAATGAAGCAATGAATGAGAAATAATAAAGCTGGGATCGTTGAGATCACCAAATGAAATGATGGTAATGATAAAAGAATAAGTCATTGAATATGACTAATGATGCACTGTTGCCTTTACTTTCCTTAATACATTTTACCATGCGATTTTGTTCACAATCGAGTCGGACACGCATTCGCATGGTCATGGACAACTTGTATACAAGGTTTGAGTAATAATTTCCTCGAACGGTTCCTAGGGCCCTGGAGACCAATTCGGCCTAGGAGGAAATAATGATAAGTGATATGGGAGCACGGATAAGGCGGGGTGGCATAGAGGCTCGCCACCTACTATGCTGACCGCATTATCTTAAAAATGAAATGAAATGAGAAGAGTCCATATGGTTTAACAACACCAGTGACCATGTAGTCAGGATGCATGCTAATGAATGTTTTGTGCAGGCAGAGTAAGTATATCAGATAACCTGTAATTGATACAGGTACGAGGAGTCGGCTATCGATAAGAAATCACATAATTGTGATATTGTATAAGTTGGTTTAACTTGCCTGCTTAACATGTTCTATTTAGTATGCTAGAAAGATGCCTTGCTATAATCATTGCTCAAACACAACATACATGCTAAGTGATGCTTGAAGTGAGAACTGTTATAACATGCTTAAATTGTTAATGTTAACGATGCCTCAATGATGCCTTTTCATGATAACACCTAGTATGCCTCAATGATGCCTTTGCATGATAACACCAAGAATGATAAATGATATGTCCGCATGAATGCTACTAAGAATATGTTTACATGCTTCACTTTGATTATTGCCCATGAACTGTAAACTGATGCTAGGCCCCAAATAGAAAGATCACTCTAATAAATGCATGCTTAAATGATCACTTAAATGTTGGTTTATGCGAGTGGGTTGGATTCTGCTCGCCAGTACATAGATGATGTGCTGACCCACGTTTTGTGGGCAGGTGCTTGTGCTTGGAATATTCTACACACGAAGTTTAGCTGGATTGGTCCCGCGGCATCGAAGATTTGTTGGGCATACAGAAGCTCTCCTTGAACAAGATGATGTCTTCTGTTTATAAAGGGCATAATGTATGGAACATTATAATCAGTTGCACCAGTGAGATTGTAAGCCAAGTCGGTATATCGAGTTGTAATCCATTGTATCCAAATAACAAATGTAAGCTGTATAGCATTGTTCAGTTGGTTTCCAATGTAAAGTGAGATGTGCTGTAATCATTGTACTTCAATACAAGTCTTGTACTCTTCTTCAATTATCAATAAAGAGAATAAAGTTCTATATATCTCTGTGTTGCTTCAAGTTACTCTTTTTCTCCGCTGCTATAAAGAAGTGATGTACTTCTATTCAATAAGAGAGATTGTCCTCATTAAATTCAATTTATCTGCTTCTGCCGCTGCGATGTGTTCCTATCTGAAGAGTCAATCGATTATGTACCATCTTTGCCTTGTACAAGTGCAATACCAGACTTGTACGGCATCACGCCCAAGCGAGGACGATCGATTCCAAGAGATAAAATATATGAATAAATGACTCTATGAATCGGGGCGTGACAAATTGGTATCAGAGCACGGCTTTACGTCCTTGGTCTCTTCTTTGGTTCGTTTCAAATCAAAGTTGCATCGATGATTGACCAAAGTTGCTTCCGCGATCACTCAACGTTGCTTCCGCGATTAAATCAAAGATTGCTTCCGCGATTATATTGTTGTTGTTCTGTAATCATCCTATGTTGTTCGTGTCTGAAAGATCATTGACCCTCTTGGCTGCTCACTGGATGTTCCATACAATAAGTCTATATACATTGGGATGCCCCTGAAAGAATGATTGTTGTTGGTTTGGACACAAATAACCCAACAATGACTCGATGCCATAGTATGCTATATTGTGAATGTTGTTAGAAATGTGGGAATATAGAAAAGTGGCTGGGTATGCTGTAACAAGTTGAGAATTGTATGTGATGCAGAAAGAGTTGGGAATGAAATAATTGATGGATGAGTTCAACAGAATTGGTGAATTGACTCATGCGTGCTGGCTACTGCTTTTGAGACCCTAAGAATGTTATCTTGTGCTATTGAGACCCTGAGATGTTGGTTAAGTATTATGATCATTATAGATCATGAATGTCCGGAATAGATTGAGTTGGTATTGTTTAAGGATGGCTTCGTTTCTGAGTGGTATATTGCCTCTACCACCTCAGAACGAGATGTATGTTGACCCTTTCCATAGAATAGCAATGAGACTATCTGTGAGTACTGGGTAGTGCCGAGACGTAGCTGGGAGTCATGTATTGTTGCTAGATGACTCGAGTGTCCCCTGACGGTGATGCTATGTTGGGTAGCAAGATTCTAGAAATTGTAACCGGTTGGCTTGGTTAGAAATTGTTTAGTCGAGTGATGACTCGAGCTAATAAGACAGTTAGTATGCTACGGGTAAATAGACTTGGCTAGAGAATATTGTGGCTTAGAACATCTGAATGTTGACTTCGATTGGTTGGATACAAATCAAATGTGGCTAATACAAAGTTGGTTGCTAAGCTGAAAGTTTAAAAATATTGTCGGTGAATCAAAGGGATATTAGAAATCTGTGCCTTGACCCTAAGGTGTAATAGATGTTAACCCATCTAGATCACCAAAGGATAGTCGTTGCCTATGTGCATGTATGCTGAGGAATTGAATTGCACTAGAAAAATAACAAGTAGTGACTCAGAATACTGTTGTTGCCTAAGGGATGGTTAAGTGATACATAAATTGTCGGATTGAATGGGATGAACTACTTGACCATTACTGCATGAGATTAAGAATGCCGTAAGATAGTTTGGTGATTGAGAAACAAATGGAAACGAGAAATTGTAAACATGTTGGATAATGTCGGTATAGGTGATTGTTGGTTGGGATATAGATTGTTGGCTTATGACTTAGTGGTTTGACTCTGTCATACAGACCGAATAGTATGATTCCATAGTTATGTTAAACTATCGGAATCGATGACCCTTGAATAGTTAGCATTGGCTTATGGGTTTGTGTGAGTATAAAGGAATTGGAATAGAAATTAAATTATTGGAAATTTACTTGATGGATTATTAGAACGATGAAGATCGTATGTCGGATTTGGAATTTACCGTAATGTTGATAGATCGATCTTAGTCGATTGTTGGGTAAGTCTAGAATGAGCCTCTGTGGGAATTATTTCCTTGAGGAAGACCCTGAATAGATAGACTTGACCCTAGCGACCAGTTGATGATTTACCAATTGCTGGCTTAGCCCAATTGGCGATTCATTATTCAGACTGAATTGATATCCATAGGTTTGGGTAGAGTTCCTTAGAACTGCCGGTTGCTTGTTGGCCCTAAGAAACAGAAACTAGTATAACCCTAGTAGCCGTCCACTCTAGGGAAGTCACCTGAATGATTAAGTTTAGCTGTCAGTGTAGCTAACCTTAGAGATTGATTGAATAATAGGTGACCATTGGAGACCCATAGAATAACCTTGTGGCATTGAATGAGAGATGGTGCTAATGAGTATTGACCTAAGGGAATGTATGCTTCAACTTGAGCCGTAAGAGATGTTTGACCCTTGAGGATTATATGTCGGCTATAAGTGGGAATTGCAACCGTAAGGTAAGGCTTGAGTGTACCTATAGTCGGGTAGCTAAGTTAACCTTGACTGTTGTATAGAATTATACCTGACTCGGATAATCGATAGGGGGTGACGTCGGATTGTGTCTTATAGAAAAGATGAATTGCCTCGGTGAGAAATATTGTTGGATTTGGGAAGGAAAATGATTGTCGTTGTGAAACCTTGATATGATTGGCTCTAAATTAGACCCTTGATCGAATGTTAGAAATGTTATGCTTGGGTAAAGAGCTTAACCAAGTTGTCTCTGATATTGAGTATTGTGGCCTGGAGATACTGATTGTGGCAAGGTGAATAAAGCAATAAGTCAAAGGAAAGGATGCTAAGTCGGATTGAAAAAGAGAGTTATATTGTGGCTGATCGAATCGCACTAACATGGAAGTTGGCTGAAGTACATATGTTTTGGGGACGCCTAAAATATGTGTATGGATCCAGCAGAAGTGATTGGTTGTGACTGAGATAACATTATAGGAAGAATTTATCGCACTAGCACGGACTTGGCTGAAATGCATATGTTTTGGGGATGCCTAAAATATGTGTATGGATCCAAACGAAGTGATATGTTGCGACTGAAATAGAAATGTAAGGAAAATGTTGGCGAATCAATAAGAAGTTACAAGTAATTGAAAAAGAGATAGACAGATCGAATCGTTGATGGATTTAAATGGTACAGTTGGATAGATATTTTAAAATGACCGAGTGGGCTGAAATGAATATTGATTTGAAGCCAAATGAGTAAACTCATGGTGATTAAGTGAATCTTGTAGAAGACTTGTTTCCTTAAGTTTCGAGGACGAAACTTTTTCTGAGTGGTATATTATGTAATGCCCCGCTCCGCACGAGGCATTTGGTTGGCTTATTGGATGGGATCAGAATATTGGACCGTGACTTATGTTGGGAATCAGGAGAATTGAGACTGATGCAGTCTCTCTTAGCTGGCTAGACGGAATGGATATTGGAACGTGGCTCGCTGGTGGAGCTACGCTTAGTGGAATTTTGGGTGAGTGGAACTGTCCTTCCTCCTCCTTACTCCTTCATGCTTAATAGATGAAGTATTGAAATGCTATGAAATGTCCCTAAATGTCCCTTATGTTAGTTGCTGAGTAATAGAGATGCTTTTGTTGAGAATTATTGAAATGTGCAACACATTGAACTGTTAATGTGATTCGCTGCCTGAGAATGAATTGATAACATTGCCCCTTATGCTTAACACTGCTGGAACAAGTAGACACTTGAATAATGAGATGCCTTATGGATGATAGAATATGAAATGTTGCCTGTCCCTTATAAGAAATGAATGAATGAATAAATGTCCCTATGAAATGAATGAATGTTAAGTTCCTCTTAAGAAAGGAATGAGATGAGATACGTTGCAATGAAGCAATGAATGAGAAATGATAAAGCTGGGATCGTTGAGATCACCAAATGAAATGATGGTAATGATAAAAGAATAAGTCATTGAATATGACTAATGATGCACTGTTGCCTTTACTTTCCTTAATACATTTTACCATGCGATTTTGTTCACAATCGAGTCGGACACGCATTCGCATGGTCATGGACAACTTGTATACAAGGTTTGAGTAATAATTTCCTCGAACGGTTCCTAGGGCCCTGGGGACCGATTCGGCCTAGGAGGAAATAATGATGAGTGCTATGGGAGCACGGATAAGGCGGGGTGGCATAGAGGCTCGCCACCTACTATGCTGACCGCATTATCTTAAAAATGAAATGAAATGAGAAGAGTCCATATGGTTTAACAACACCAGTGACCATATAGTCAGGATGCATGCTAATGAATGTTTTGTGCAGGCAGAGTAAGTATATCAGATAACCTGTAATTGATACAGGTACGAGGAGTCGGCTATCGATAAGAAATCACATAATTGTGATATTGTATAAGTTGGTTTAACTTGCCTGCTTAACATGTTCTATTTAGTATGCTAGAAAGATGCCTTGCTATAATCATTGCTCAAATACAACATACATGCTAAGTGATGCTTGAAGTGAGAAATGTTATAACATGCTTAAATTGTTAATGTTAACGATGCCTCAATGATGCCTTTTCATGATAACACCTAGTATGCCTCAATGATGCCTTTGCATGATAACACCAAGAATGATAAATGATATGTCCACATGAATGCTACTAAGAATATGTTTACATGCTTCACTTTGATTATTGCCCATGAACTGTAAACTGATGCTAGGCCCCAAATAGAAAGATCACTCTAATAAATGCATGCTTAAATGATCACTTAAATGTTGGTTTATGCGAGTGGGTTGGATTCTGCTCGCCAGTACATAGATGATGTGCTGACCCACGTTTTGTGGGCAGGTGCTTGTGCTTGGAATATTCTACACACGAAGTTTAGCTGGATTGGTCCCGCGGCATCGAAGATTTGTTGGGCATACAGAAGCTCTCCTTGAACAAGATGATGTCTTCTGTTTATAAAGGACATAATGTAAGGAATATTGTAATCAGTTGCACCAGTGAGATTGTAAGTCAAGTCGGTATATCGAGTTGTAATCCATTGTATCCAAATAACAAATGTAAGCTGTATAGCATTGTTCAGTTGGTTTCCAATGTAAAGTGAGATGTGCTGTAATCATTGTACTTCAATACAAGTCTTGTACTCTTCTTCAATTATCAATAAAGAGAATAAAGTTCTATATATCTCTGTGTTGCTTCAAGTTACTCTTTTTCTCTGCTGCTATAAAGAAGTGATGTACTTCTATTCAATAAGAGAGATTGTCCTCATTAAATTCAATTTATCTGCTTCTGCCGCTGCGATGTGTTCCTATCTGAAGAGTCAATCGATTATGTACCATCTTTGCCTTATACAAGTGCAATACCAGACTTGTACGGCATCACGCCCAAGCGAGGACGATCGATTCCAAGAGATAAAATATATGAATAAATGACTCTATGAATCGGGGCGTGACAGTATGAGCGCCTTAGCTCTTTTCTTATTTCTCATAACTTTTCCAAGGGCAAAGTTGACACAACACTTTTTATTAAATCTCTTAATGACACACTTCTATTAGTACAAATTTATGTTCATGATATTATTTTTGGCTCCACTAACAAGGCATTATGTGAAGAATTTGTCAAAGTTATGCAGGATGAATTTGAAATGAGTATAATGAGAGAATTATCATTCTTTCTTGGATTACAAACGAAGCAATGACCAAACGACACTTTCATCAATCAAGCTAAATACACAAAGGATCTCCCCAAACGCTTTGAGCTCGATACATCCAAATCAATGAGAACTCCTATGGCCACAACAACAAAGCTTGATCATGATGAGAATGGTATTTTCGTTGACATTTGTAAGTATCGAGGTATGATCGATAGCTTACTTTACTTAATTTCTAGTCGTCCTGACATTATGTTTAGTGTTTGTCTTTATGCACGATACCAAACAAACCCCAAAGAATCACACTTATGTGTCATTAAGCGCATTTTTTGATATCTCAAAGGCACCACAAACATGGGACTTTGGTATCTGAAATCTCTAACCTTTGAGCTTGTAGGCTACTCAGATGCAGATTTTGTCGGATGCAAGATTGATCGAAAAAGCACTAGTGGCATTTATCAATTCCTTGGGAAATGTTTGGTCTCTTGGTTTAGTAAGAAACAAAATTTTGTAGCTCTTTCCACCATTGAAGCAGAATATATTACGGCTGGATGTTGTTGTGCACAAATTCTTTGGATGACACAAATACTTGTAGATTATGTCATTTCTTCTACCAGTATCTCCATTAAATGTGACAACACTAGTTTTGTAAATCTCACAAAAAATCTGATTTGTCACTCACGCACCAAGTACATTGAGATTAGACACCATTTTTTTTCGTGACCATCAACAAAAGGAAGACATCCATCTTGAATTTATTGATACTACTTATCAATTGGCGGATATCTTCACAAAGCCTCTCCCAGAGGATCGGTTTGTATTTCTTTGCCAAGAATTAGGCATTTTTAACCTTGACGCTTAGTTTCTCTGTTCAACGGAATACCGACAGCATTCTGCGAAACATCGTCGGTTTACTGATTTTTGTTCAATAGAATAGTTTTGTTAACATAATCGACATACCGACGAAACCCATCAGAATTCCGACGATGTACCGTATTCGGCGACCTTTTTAAACAGCCTCTTTTTTCAGTCAGTAGGTCCTACCAAATTGTAATGCATGTGGTTTGTATTACGTATTTTGAAATACGTGTACGTATTTATCTTGTATTGCATGATTCCTTGCTTAGCTTCCTTCTTGGCTTGGTTTATTTCCAGGGTTGGTTCGGCTTGGCTTTGGTTTTGCCTTAGTTCATGATAAACCAAGGATGAACCCCTACCTACCACCACCTTTAGTATTTATTAACCATTCTTCCTTCTCTCTCTTCATTACTCTTCTTCTTTCCTCCATTAACTCCTTCACCTACCAGAGAGAGAGGGGTCTAGGCAAGTGCAACTTGCTTCATGAAGGAACTCCAATTTTATTGCTTCATTCTCTTCCTTGCAGCATTTTAACTTACTTTAGTACTTGGCATTTTTACTTTCCATGGTCGGATTCTTGTAGATCTAAGTTTATTTTATTTTCGGAATTCTTGGGTTTTGATCTACTTAACATTGTTATTTCCAAGTTTTGATGGTTCTATGTTGTAGAGAATTTTGTTCTGCCCCATTTTGACCTATGAAAGTTCGGATTTGGACTCTAGATGAAGGTTTCATGGAGCTCGAGAAGTTGGCTCCCATGGTGTTCTTCTTTTCGGAATTTTGGAGAAGATAAACTATGCTTGACTTGACCGCATGAATATTTCATGCGACGAGTGTTCTTTCAGCCGCATATACTCCAGCCACATCTAGCCGCATAAACCCGCTCGACCCCAGCCGCATAAGACTCCGCTCCTCTTGAGCCGCATAGACTTGCTTCCCGCTGGCCGCACGAGAACTTCTTTCCCGAGCCGCATGTGCCTTCTGGTCCCGCTAGCCGCATAGACCTGCTTTTCGCTTGCCGCATGAGGCTCAACTTCTTGAGCCGCACGCAACCCACTTGCTCTCAGCCGCAGGAACCCTTCCTCCTTCATCCGTATATGCTCTACTCTTCCCGCTAGCCGCATATGCCTCCTTCTCCGTGAACCGCATGGGCTTAGGACCCTGAGCCGCATGGACCCGCATCAGTCCGACCTCATGGGTTCATATTCCTTGATCGCATGAGCCCCTGAACCCCGAACCGTCCTGAACTGCATTAGCTTGATTTCTGAACCGCATGGGCTTTGGACCCTGAGCCGCATGGCCCCTCCCTGTACCTTACTTTAATAATTAGTTATTATTATTACTTGATTATTACTGTTAATTCATGTCTTGTAACCTCAGATCAACTTGGGTCTCCTGATTGAATGCTTGTACTATGATGCCTTGCACATGTACCCTGAACACGACAGTGACCCGTAGTGGTGCACTCTTGACAAGTAAACATGATATGACCTGATAGTGGCCCATCGTGGCGCACTCCTGACAAGTACACTTGACATGATAACCTGACATGATATATTTTGATAAGCTGTTGCGACGGCTACCTGATATGACATGACCTGTATAAATAATCTGGACACCGTGGGCGATTGTGCTTGTACAATTAATCCAGTCCTGTCTTGCATCATGTCTAGGATGGAACTCCTGAGTACCACGGTCAGGAGTACCTACTGAAATGGACTAAGGCTAATAACTAGATTAATACATTAGTCATAAAGAGATCTCCCAGCTACAGGCAATCCCGTTACCTGGGCGCGCCTGGGATCTGTAGCCTGTCGTCGAGTAGGGCACATTTCCAGCACAGTGTCATGTGTTGCACCCTTCAAGCTACCTAAGGGTACATGCGTTTCCTGGACGATGTACCCACCTGAATTCAACCACTAATTTTTGACCTGGGTAACCTGGATGGTCTGTAGGGCTTGTGGCTGTGGAATAATCTTACTGCATCTTGCTAGTAACTATGCCTGTGATAACCCTAGCTAGTTAAAGTATCAAGCCGTACTTATTGCCTGGCCGTGATTGTTGGATGGGGAATTACCAGTCTAGTCTTGCCTCGATCCTGTATAGATTATTGCATGTTCTGACTTTCTTATATTATCTTGTCGATAAATGGAAGAAACCAAGTTCGGTTCAGACGAAGGGTTACAATCCCGGTCCTTGTTTGGTTTAAGGATTGTAACCTGGTTATCTGAATGGTTCTATGGTTATCCTACCGTATATCCTCGTAATGTTATATTTCTCTAGTTCTATTATATTATTATTATCTTCTGTGCTAATTGTTGGTTTCAGTTCCTAAGTGGAGCTTCCTTTGTGGCACTTGCTCTTTCTGGGGTCTGACCCAGCTGGTTTTGTATGGCCAGATTTTGGAGCAGCTCCAGAGGATCTACCGACTTTCCAGCCCGATGGTGGCGACTAGACGTAACCAGGGCAACGAGTGGGTTTATTTTTGATCTTCCACCTTATTGTAAAAATATTCTTTTGAGGCGTTTAGCCGACGAGCACCTGTTTAGCTCGATTGCATTTACTTACTGTCTGTCTACGGGCTGTAACATGATTGACAGATCCTAGGGTTGATCATGTATGACTAAACTCTTGCTAGTCCTAACATTTTGTAATGACTAGCTTCATGATCAGCTGAATATGTAATACTTGGGACGCCTTATTATTATATATTTAATGATCATACATCTTGTGACTTCACTTACTTGCTTGTGATTGAGACACTAGGCTTGTTCATGATCATAGGAGACTATTGGCTTGTAGTAAACCCTCATGTATCTAGACAGCCGTGACCGTATAGCGAGATGGATTCCATTTCATATACGTAGCTGGCTATGTCTGCCCTCGTTCTCCAGTATTCTGGTTCTGGGGCGTGACACAAATCCTTTCCTTTTCTATCACCCATCCTTTCAAATCCTCCTATTAATTCTCTTTAATCCTTTTCATATCCCTTTCAGGTATTACACATCCTATCACATCTCTTCACACATCAAATCTTCCTTAAAACCCTCTCCATCAATACATTCATCACCAACTTCAAAACCCCTCTCTTTAATTCTCTTCCATCTCTTCCTCTTCCCTACGTTTCCATCTCTCCCCTTATTTATCTTTCTTCTTTCTTCATCCTCCTTCCACACGCATACAACTCTTGCTTCTACCAAGTCTCTTCCAACTAAAGTCCTTGCTTTTTACCATGGCCCGTGCCAAGCGCCCGTGTTCTTCCTCCTCTTCCAATCCCTTTATGCCGGTGTCCCTTCCGAAAGGCGCCTACGAGCACAAAATTTTCAAATCCATTGTTGCTGCTGACGCTTGATTCCAATCCTTTGAACACCGTCAAGTGTTCGAGGACAGGCCGATCAACTGGAATATCTTTTCTGGCCATCTCCCGTTGTTCCAATTTACGAGACTATCAAAACTTCTGAGTCGTCAAATTCTAGTGTATCCTGCTGCAGTTCGCCTTTTCTACTGCAATCTCGTCCCCGACTTGGCCAATAATACGATCGAAACTTTCGTCAACGATCGCCACTTCCGCCTCACCGCCTACAATCTTGCTGAGATTATCAATATTCCAAATCGAGGGGACATTATGCCTGCTCTCGCCAGTCTGAATTCTACCTCCAATGTATCGTTTGAAGAATTTTGTGGCATTATTTGCAAAGGGCCTAACGCTCCTGCCATTCCTGCACTTTCCAAGCAACTGGAGCCATTTTATTACGAACTGCATCGCATCATCTGCTACTCCTTGACTCCCAAGTCCGACAACTACGATGCCATCACATGCGACGCCCTTGTTTGCATGTATTACCTCTATGCCAAGAAGACTTGGTCCTTCGCAAAAACTCTGTTGAATGCCTTTTCCTCGATTCACTCTGTAGGACGGTGTGCCCTAAATTATGGCATGTTCATCACGCTAATCCTGGAAGTCAAAGGTGTGGACCTCAGTCTTTGCCACATGGATGGTGCTCCTTCCTACTTGGCTGTCTTACGCTATTCTGCTACCGGCCAATCATCTCGCTCAGCCCGCCCATCCAGTTCTCAGACCGTTGCTGATGCTCCTTCTGACCCTCCTTTCTCTGCCCGGTTCATGCCTCTTACTTAGCATTATTTTGACATGTTCATGGCCCAGGCTGAGGAGCATATGCGGACCAACACCATAGGCCTTGACAACCTTATTCAGAGTCGCTTCCATGACCAGTGCTACTTCATTCAGCAAATTCTTCAGGATCGTAATGCTTATCTTGATCCCGACCTTCAGAATCGCAACTTCCAAGCCTCGTATTTCTCTGATCCTAATGACTACAGATTCATGTATCCCGATGGCATTGACCCGTTTGGATCTTTCCAAGGGAACCCGGGCGATGATGGTGATGATCCAGCCGATCAGTAAACTTCGGTCTCCTTTGGTGATGGTCTAATAAGCAGTAGTGTAGGTGTCCTTGTCTGTCCTTTGAGGTCCTTCGGGGACCAGTGTCTGTCTTTGTTTATTGTTTGATTGTCTTGTGCGGTGCTTCAAGGACCTTCTGTTTGAATATTGTTTGGTATACTCCCGATCGGGAGTTTTATTGTTGGTTTGAGTACTCCCGATAGGGATACTTGTTTTAATCTCTATCCAGTTTCAGTCTGTTACAAGCATGTACTCTCAAACTTTCATCCAATATTTGCATGACTTGGTTTATCCTATTGTTATAATATATGCCCTTTGTTTTATATATATATATATGCATTCCACCATCTTTGATTAAGTGACAAAGGGGGAGAAAACGTGTTGAGGGGGACTAGTCTACCTATGGGGGAGATACTCTCCAAAAACATGATGCTACTTTCTTTTTGTCAATTATCAAAATGGGGGAGATTATTGGCACATTGATTTTGATAAAATTAACTGCATCTTCATGTTTTAGTTTTCTCTTCTTCTCAGCAAACATATATACCATCAAGCTTCCGAAAGGCTGCTACAAAAAGATCATTTTATCAAAGCCACTCATTAAGCCATACGGAAGACTTACGGATTGACTTAAAGCAAGACTGAAGAGAAGCCACCGCATACTCAAAGCCTGCACTCAAAGATTCAAGGTCCTAAAGTATGTACAAGGTCTAGGACATACTATGAAACGCTTAAGGTGGATGACAAACCAAAAGCCCTTACAAAATATCTTTCGAAAATCACTTGCTATATTTCTAAAGGAAGACCGACGGTATACCGATAGGTACCGACGGTATACCGATAGGTACCGACGGTATACCGATTTCTTACACAGAAATGGTTCTGTGAAGATAATCGGCATACCGACGGCGTACCGTAGTATACCGACTGTATATCGATTTCTTACACACAAAAAGTTTTGTGAAGATAATCGGCATACCGACGGCATACCGACGTATACTGACAGTATACCGAATTCTTACACCGAAATAATTCTATGAAGATAATCGGCATACCGACATATACCAACAGTATACCAAATTCTTACACAAAAACAGTTCTGTGAAGATAATCGGCATACCGACATATACCGACGGTAGACCGATATCAAGCACATAAATAGTTTTGTGAAGATAATCGACATACCGACTACGTACTGTGTATACCGACGATACACCGATATCTATGCACAAAAATAGTTCTGTGAAGATAAGCGGTATACCGATTTGTACCACCAGAATTTTGTCTGTTTTTTTTATTTTTGAATGGACGGATCTTAGCATTAAATGCTCCAACGGCTAGATTTATTACCGTTACTTTTCAAAACGGTACACCGACGGAATGTCGTTCCATATCGACGTAATTCCGTCAGTTGTATGTTTGGAGCATTAAATGACTAGCTCTCTTGGTGCTCTACTTAAGGCGGTTGTGTCCTCTCTTTTAAGACCATCCACTTCAGCCTTAAATTTTCTCAACTACCAAGAGCCTCACCATTACTACTCTATCCAAAGCTTTAATTTGTCATCCAACCAAAAGTGCTAGAGTATTCAAGAGTTGTAACCTTCGATCTTCAAAGTGTTGTAGAAGATCAAAAACCTTCTTTCTTTCTTATTGAAGTTGACGAGCCTTCGGAGGAAAACTCGTGTGTAAGAAGTTGACGAGCCTTCGGAGAAAAACTCGTGTGTAAGAAGTTGACGAGATCTTCGGATCCAAACTCGTGTTAAAGTTGACGAGTTCTTCGGATCCAAATTCGTGTGTAACTGTTTACTCAAATAGTGGATTAAAGCCAGAGAGTTCCGGGACTGGAGTTCCCCTTGGGAGGATACCAGGATACATCGAGTGTTTGACTATCTCTCTCTTTTATAATCCTTTAAATTGCAAATAATTATTGGTAATTATTTTATTACCCTATTCACCCCCTCTAGGGTTCTACAAATTCGTCCTCGAATTTAAATAGAATAGATAAGAAATAATAGGAAGCATTGAACAAAAGATAACAAAGTAGAATTAAAATTACTAGTTTCTATCAAAAAAATTTAAAGCATATTATTATAACTCAAAACTTATTTTAAATAATTAGTCATCCTAGTAATTTGAATATAACGATATCATCAAGATCATTTCAAATATATTTATATACCTTTTTTTAATCAAAAACTTATTTAAACATAAATGGAAAACTTTTACAACTATTTTAGAAACCAAATATTGAACAACATATTTTATAATTCCAAATTTTTTGGGAACATATGTTTTAGAAAAATTAAATAGCATTTTCAAACTATAAATTTTAATTAGTTTTTGAAATACAAAAATAATAGCAAAATAATCTTTAATCTTTTCAAGAGAAAGTATTTCTAATCATGATGTTCAAATAAAATAAATAGTTAGGAAAGTAAATATTTGCAAATTGAGAAGTGTGCTTACAAATCTACCCACCTTAGAAAAAATTTATCGTTAAAATTTTAAATGACACGATTAGGTACGAATAAGAATATAATCAAGAATTGAAATTTCAATCGATATGAATAAGAATGACAATTGATATAATCAAGCGAATGATATAATTCCTGATCAAATTAGTCATGCGTAATCGCGGATAAAATAATAAAAAATACGATTTGGCATGATCAAAATATATTATGATTGAGTCACAATCAAATTTGCTTAAGGACGATCACAACTTAGACAAAGACTAAATTAAAATTAAAATTTTGGCACAAGCAAGAACTTGATCAAAATAGTCATGATCCCATGGGAATAAAATCCAACATTAGAAATAATAGAGTTGAAATATAGGCACGATTAAGAATATAATCAAGAAATAATATAATCAATGATCAAATTGAGTTAGATCGTAAATAGGATCGAACCCCAAGAAAAGATGTCACGTGGCACGATTAAAGTATAGTAAAAAATGGTCTAGTCACCATGGTCAAGGATATAGTGGAAAATAGGATTAGCTAAACAAGAAAAAGTTATTAGGCATGATCAACTACTGCTAGATTTATATAGGCATGGTCAGCGATCAAAATTTAGACAAAGTCTAAGCATTGTCAAAGTCACTTAGATATAACTAAGATGCAGTCACGATCAAAATTAATCATGCAAGTCGTCCAAGCATGATCAAATTTGGCACGAGTATGAATATAATTAAACTAAACATGATCAAGGCTGAAATAAATCTAAATTTTAGCAATAATAGAGTTTGAAATATAGGCACGACTATGACTATAGTCAAATAGTTTAGTCGCGATCAAAGTCGTTTAGGAGTGATCAAAATTTAAATTTGTTGGCACGATTAACTTGATTAACTATTTAATCAAAATTATTTAAACACGATTATATAATCAAAATCTAGGATAATATAGGAATTGATGTGATCGAAACATAATCAAAATAGTCTAGTTGCGATCAAAAGTCGTTAAGGATGATCCAAACCGAACTCATTTTAGCACGATTAATTATGTAAGCATGATCATAGAATCATAATTTAGATATGATTATGAATCTAGTGGAAGGATTTCAAAATAAGTTTAAAAGATTACTAGGAAAACAATAACATATGAAAAAAAGATAAGAAAAATGAAAAGATAAAGACTAAATCAAAGTTTTCGGTGAATGCATGAAATTGCAAATCATGAAATCAATAGTCATAGGCCAACAAGGACATATAGTCTATATAATATTCGAAAACCGTATGTATATATGAAGTCACTTTACCAATAATTTATGCCTCACCAGTGTACATCTGGCTGCAGTAAACCCTTGGTTTTATGACTCAAATAAGATACGGTATCGAATATCCTATCAACTCTATCTCATATTGACATAAAGATAACTAAGGTCAAAATAGGACAACTAAGACATAGTTTTAATAATGTTCGATAACCCACGCTTATCTGGAATTACTTCAACTTAGGGGTCATGCATCGCCAGTGCGCTGCTGGCTACAGTGAACCTGCAGTCTCCATAATTCAAATAAATGGCAACAGTGCTCTGTTGTCTTACCATTATGAGTCATCGAAAACTATTCCAACTATATTCATAAATTTCAAAAAAACTTCTAGAATTTCAATAAGTTGATTATGATAGAAAAATATAAGTATATGTTCTTGAAAAAAGTATTAATTTTTGAAAATAAAATGATCGATGAGATATCACTTTTGAAAATCAAACAACGAAAATTTAAAAAAAGACAACTGGGAATTTAATATATGCATAATTGAAGCAAGTTAGGCTCAAAACTCAATAGATAGAAATAGAACATCTACTCTTAGAAAAATAATAATTACTAGGGCCATTGGAAACTAAATAAGCAATACAGACCTTATGATCTGATAATAATGTTTAGATAGGGCAGAAAAGATAACTTAATCAAATTACTAAGGTTTAGGAATTGAGTCCTAGGAAGGCCTAATTTACCAAGCGAAATTGACTATCCAGCTTTGATCCAACCATTGTGTCAAAACACAATGGTACATCCTTCTAGAAAATTCTTGATTAATCTAACGGGGTTTTTATTTAATAAATCCTACCTAAATCACATGGCATATATAGCAACTTTAACTACCCAATAGTCAAATTGAATGAAGGACTCCAAGTCCTAGTCACTCTCCTAGAATTAAATTAATCTTAATTATGAATGAGCACATTCCTAGTCGCAGGCTCGCAGTAGTACGACTAATATAGGTACTACCACGATTTCGCATAAATATTGCGAAGACCGACCTGCATGGGCTACCAAAAAACTTGTTACGACCCGCACCAGTTTTTGGATGCAAGTGCGTGCGCAAGTTCAGCCTAAGACGCGATATCGGCGGTAGCATGCTGTCTAACCACAATGCTCAAAATCACATAAAATATAACTTTATTGCTCAATTACATTGCTACATTAATTACAATATTTATAAAGTTTATATTTGAAGAATAGTATAATACCTTAAAAAATCTAATGCAACAATTTTAAACATTCTAACTAGTCTCTAGGTTTGGTCTTCAATTACACCCATGTCTCTCCAATGCTATAAGTAGTTGCGACTAACCTGAAAAATATTGGTTTTCAGTCAAAAAATAGAACAAGCACACATATGACAAGTTATTCAAGATATGATAGGATTTTTAAAACATGAAAATAGCATATGAGAAACTAAACTAGAAAGTAACATGCATTATGGTATAACAGAAGAATGAAACAGGTAAACTCTATAATGAGATACAGCAACTAGAAAGGTAAACATGGTGACATAGCATGTGATGAAAGAAAACATGATGAACACGTGAAAACAAATATCTATCTATGTGTGTTAAAATATCGTATTCGACATGTGAACAGCTAGGAGATAAATCCGGTACCCCGCACTTGTCGTGTGCGGCTACTATTCTCTATGAAAGACAATAGGAATGGAAAAGGTAGTTCACACATCTACTAAGATAATTTTTTCGCCCGACTAGTACTCATGGATTCGAACAATTTACAAACAGACAATCATGGGGATGGTAAACAAGAAATATAATATGTAGGAATCTATGATAGTAACCCGTGTAACCAGCGTGTTATCAAATCAGGAAGAGCATATGTATCATATGTAATAGAAAAACTATCAGAAATTAAAAGCAATTAGTATATGTACTTGCATGTGGACCTTTGCGGGTAAAATTGATAAGCCATGCATTCAGAATAGTCTAGTTGGCTTAGGGGTAGCACGCAAAACCCACAATATCCAGACACTCAGTAAGCCACAAAAGTCAAACTCGCACAACAGTCTACGGAGGCTAAAATCGACATCACCAACGTGTTTCGTATAAAAATATCTAAAAATTCCTACCCAAAGTCCAATTCTGGATATAGGGGCACAATTGCAATTTCAGGCCAAAAATAGTATCCGTCGTTGGATCCACTTTGTACCGAAAAGCGTACCAGTACCTACGGTTTCTAAATTCATTAAACTGTATGTCTACGGGTTTGGTTTGACGATACGAATCCAATCGTATATCCAAAGTTGGATTCTGGTGGGTCGTGCACAAATTTGCCCGTTGGATGGGTCGCAGGACCGCCAAAATAGTGTTTCGGTCGACCTCCTCAGAATTGGACCAAACTTGGCACACAGGAGCAAAAAAATGACGCGGTCCTATTGGTGCAAGTTTCGTCTAGAGATGACGAACGTGCACGAAGTTATAGGCTAGTTTGCAAAAGAGCCGATACGGGGTATCTCGACCAATACGCTTTGATTTCGTCGTGCATACACAACAAAATCGAGTTACGTCAAATTTCACACATCGACAACATCTATAAGCGTCTTTCGATGCTCATGGGTTGCGACCACATCGCCTGGTTTGCCAGGACGGACCCCGTATCGAAAAAAAATTAATATTTTGGAAAACTATTTTTCTTAGTGTGAAACCCAGAATGTTGAAATTTATTAATTGTTGATTTGTAGTGTGATAATTAGTTTAGTTTATTATTATTTAGTATTATTATTATATATATTATTATAATTACTATTATTTATATTATTATATATTTATTAGTCAGATTTAGGAAAAAATATTATTTTAAAAAAAAATATCGTTGATTTTTTATTGCGGCCCTGCCCCGGTCCCGAGTTCGAACTCCGAACCCGAGTTTGAACCCGTCTTCCATTTACTGAACCCATTTTCGTTCCCGGTCCCGAATCCGTTTTAAAACCCATTTAATTAAATGTTGGCCTTAGATAATAGTTAAACCTATTTTTATTTTGGTTGAAAAAAAATACAAACACAAAAAAAAACATATTTACTAATTCAAACCCCCTAACCTGACATGTTCCCCCACGTTGGAAGAAGTCCCCTCTTTTCCCTCTACTACACCTCTTCTCCTCCACAAACCACTTCTTCCACTTTTCCATATTAAAACCCCCTCCACCACTACTCACCAACCAACAGCACTCTACATTCCTCCCCCTCACTCTAAAAAAACCCACTCCTCCAGAACTCCTATACTCTCCCTTTTAATACTCACACCACCATCACTTCCCCACTCCTACCAGCACACGTATCTTCCTTTTCCCTTTCTTAATAACCCACAACTCACCATACTTTCCTCTTCCCTCCAGCAAACTCGTCCGAGCCCTCCCGGCCGTGTCCAGTCCACCTCTGCCCGCGTGGACCTCCCCGCAGCCGCCCCCGGTCTCCCCTATCGGACCCGTGCGCCCCTGGGCTGCCCTAGCTCTGGCGCGCCCGCCTCGGCGACCTCACCCCCGGCCGCCCAGCTCCGGGCCGCCCGCCGCCAGCCGGATCCCGACCCCGATCGGCCCCCTCGCCCGCGTCCGTCGGTTTCCCCACGCCGGCGCCCGCCTCCGCGAGTCTTCCGTGCCCTCGCTGTTCCGAACAGCAATGTCCAGCGCTGTCCCGGGCTTTCCCGACCTGCTGCCCGCATTTATTTTCTATATTTTTTTCATCTGAGAGCTCTAGCCGAGCAACCCAAGGTATAACTCCTTTGTCCCATCCCATTTTCGGTAGTCAATGATGAGATTGGTCCCCGACTCCCTCCCGGGAATTCGGTTTTAGAGCGACGTAGTGACTTCAAATTTTCCGGAGATGTTTCTGTGATGTTTTGTGTTTATTTCGGACTTTTTCGAAATATGTTTTCTGGATTTTGGGCGCTGTGGTTTTCGAATTCATTTCGGGAATTCCCGAAACTATATTTCGGGTTTCCGATTAAGCTTCGAGAATTATTCTGTGAATTTAATTTTGGTGTAAAATGGTTTGGAAGTTATTTCTGGGTGTTCCCTGGTTTGGGACTTTTATTATGGGTATTTTGGCACATTTCCCAGTTTTGGGTTATCCCGAATATAAAGGGAATGCTGCCCAAATTTTTATAAAATTTCATAAATAAGTTTTAAATCGGTTTTCGGAAATTATTTATTAAAATGAATTTTTTGGCGACGACCATACCGGTCCGGGGACCCTAGCGAAATGCAAACGAAACCGGTTTTACCCGGACGTTGAGGCATTAGCTATTTTCAAATATGAATATTGGACCAAGTCTGAGACTTACTTTATTTTCATATTTTACAATTAAAATATAATTTGGAACTTGCTACTGGTTTATAGTATTTTGAGTGTAGGGCCTCGGCCTTCTGAACGGACCGCTTCCCGACGTTCAGAACTCACCACCAAACTCTAAATTTATTTAATTTATGTAAAGTTTGTAAGGGCATAAGCCCAGATTTCCATTCTTGTTAGCTGTGCCCCTGTATTGTGTAGATTAGGATTTTTTTTTCTTTATTTTCTGGATGGTTTTATCATTTTCATAGTTAGACGCTTCGTAACAAAATGGCTATTAAATATTTTGTATAAATTAATAAGGATTTTTCATGATAAAATAACTTGAATAAAATATTGGTAGTTAACAAAACCCATGTTTTATCATTGAAATAAAATGTAGTTTTATACGTATAATATTAAAAATACAAAGTTTTGCGAATTAACCGGTAACGACAATTTTTTCAAGTAAAACTAGAAACTGGCTATCCAACTAAATGAGAACCAACGTAGTACGAGTCGTAAACCGTTAGAAGTAGAATAAAAAAACTTAAAATCTGACTAGGACCTGCTACTAGAGATTGTAACTAGCACACCTAGCTTGGTTTCACAATGGTTCTAAGTCAAATTCTCCAACTGTAGGATCTCGGAGACGAAGCTAGCATCTTCCCAGAACCAACATCGTTTTCAGTCATAAACAAAGGCAAGTATATTTTGTGTTAGTTTACAATTATTTAATAATCGTTTTATTGCAAGTTTAAACCACGATGCAACACGGAACTCTCTCTGAGAGCACTGACTGTAACTACTGTAACTACTGTAACTGTTTGGGGACTGGGGGAGTAGTGTAATGAGTATGACCACATCCAAAGTAATAATTTAGAACTGTATTAGCTTACCCCTCATACACACGGGGATAAGCCATATCATTCACTGTACAACCCAAGCCGGTCATATTCATTGCCTATTCACATTACAATATTTTAACTGCTGGAGAACTGTTTATTTTCAAATTGTTTAAAACTGCATGATTCTATTATTATTTTAATTGTTAGATTATCATGAATTGTACTTTGCTTTCTCCTGACTGGAGATAACATTTTTAGGGGATTTTGAGGATGCTGAGCTGTTATACAACAATTATTATGACCCGGTTCTGTACCCTGTGGTGTTGCCAGAGTCCCCTTTGGAGGACGCAGGACTTGAGGCCGATGAGCCGAACGCTTAGCTAGATTTTCTGTTTCCAGATTGGTTGTTTTAGAATTTTGATAATTTGAATTCAGCATTTTATTTCAGTCTTTCTATTCTGGTTGTACTTTTCAAATGTTGAATAAAGTTTAAAATTTCCGAATATTGAGTTATGACAAATATTTAGATGTTGTTGTGATTACCTGTAATAGTGGATAAAGCTTACTGCCGCCGTCTCAACAACGGTGCAGGCTGGGCATGATCCGGTTCGACCCAATTATTTGGGATCGGGTCATGACATATTTTTAGTGGTGGGCTATGCAGGTCTCAACAACTTAGAAAAACATACATAGAAACAATTAGAACACTAGAACATTGATTTGTCACAACATAGGTCCGAATTATATACATAAATATTTTTGTTTGATTATAGACTGGTAGGATACCTTGCTTATGTTTGCATCCTAAACCTTCCAGAGAATGGCCATTGACAAGACCAATCCTGCTGACGATGAGGTGTCATCTCCGGATCATACCCCATCTCCTTAACCAAGTCAAGGGTTTATTCCCTCGCAGCTGATTGACCGTCCCCATAATGCATCCAGTGAAGTTTTTACTACACTGGCGATTCCTACCTCTTCTCAAACTGAGTTGCATTTCCTTGGTAAAGTACCCATTCCTGTTGCTCCACCAGTACCAGCAAACACCTCCCAAATGGTTGCCCTATTTTAAGAAATCCTGGAGTTCCAGAAGGCCCAAGCTGAAGCCTAGCATGAACAGATGAATATCACGAGAGAAGTCATGAAGAACGTCAATGATGTAGCCTTAGCTATCTTAAACCAAGTTGGAGCGGAACCTCGTCCTAGGAGGGATACCCCTGAATCTAGAAGATATTTGAGCTCTATCCGGCAGTCATATCGTAAGAAGCTATTGGTTTGTGACTACTGTAAAAGGCTTGGTCACCAAGCCAATATTTATCGCAAGAGATTAGAGAAATATTTGGCATGTAGATTTACTGAACATCGGATAAAGGACTGCCCCTTATCTTTTCATCAAACCAGAGCATATATCCCAGCAACACCTGTTAGGCCACAATCTAGGGACTCTCTTTCTATCCAGCAGACCTTGCCTCCTACAATAAGGCATAATGTAGACTCGAGGTTCATAGAAGATGAAGCAGTTGGAGACTGCTCATGCAAGAGCCAGAACCATGAAGAATAGTACCTAGGACTGCTGAATAGGATTATTTATTGTTATAAGAAGTTGTAACAGGATGTCCTTAGATCAATCATGAAAGTTTTTGATGTAATTCTCCACATGAATAAAATTCTTAGTTACACCTTTATGGTAGATGTCTTCCCTGATAGTCTTCCCGGATTACCCCCAGATCGAGACATAGAGTTCACCATTGACCTAGTCCCCGGCTCTCCCCCTATTTCTAAGGGATGCTACAGAGTCAACCCGAAGGAGGCCAAGGAGATGAAGGACCAGATCAATGAACTGAAGGCTCTGGGATTCATTCGAGACGGAGCTTCACCCTGGGGAGCACCTATCTTGTTTGTGCCCAAGAAGGACGGAACAGTACGGATGTGCATCGACTACCGGGCGCTGAACAATATCACCATCAAGAATAAGTACCCTCTGCCCCGGATCGATGACCTATTTGATCAATTGAGCGGAGCCAAAGTGTTTTCGAAGATTGATCTTAGATCTGGCTACCATCAGATCAGGGTCAGGAAGGAAGATATTTCTAAGACAATATTCAACACCAAGTATGGGCAGTTTGAATTCTTGGTCATGCGGTTAGGACTGACGAATGCTCCTACGGTGTTCATGAACCTTATGAACAAGGTTTTCCATGAATACCTAGATCAAATTATCGTTGTCTTCATCGATGGCATTCTGATCTAATCAAAGACGGAAGAGGAGCACGAAGAGCACCTCAGGAAAGTTCTGGAAACTTTGAGGAAGGAGAAGCTGTATGGTAAGTTTTCCAAATATGAATTCTTTCTAGACAATGTGAATTTTCTTGGCCATGTTGTCACATGAGAAGGAATTTTGGTGGATCCGAAGAAGATAGCCGCTGTTGAAAAGTGGTCTACCCCAAGCTCAGTTGCTGAAATCAGGAGTTTCTTGGGCTTGGCTGGCTACTACCGAAAGTTCGTGAAGGATTTTGCCAGAATTGCTGAGCCGATGACGAAGCTCACTCGGAAGAATGAAGAGTTCATCTGGACGGAAGATTGCCAGGCATCATTTGAGGAGCTGAAGAAGAGACTTACCACTGCACCAATCCTTGCGCTACCCGCAGGAACTGGTGGTTTCTCAATCTACAGTGATACCTCAGGTAAAGGACTGGGTTGCGTTCTTCAACAACATGAAAAAGTGATTGCTTATGCATCTAGGCAATTACGGACTCATGAGAAAAACTATCCCACACATGATCTGGAGCTTTCGGCAGTCATCTTTACTTTGAAGCTATGGAAGCATTATCTATATGGAGAGAGAGTGGAAATATATACAGACCACAAAAGTCTGAAGTATGTTTTCACTCAGAAGGAGCTAAACATGAGGCAAAGAAGATGGCTGGAGCTGATGAAGGATTTTGACATCGATCTACAGTACCACCCGGGTAAGGCTAATGTGGTCGCAGATGCACTTAGTCGATACCCTCTGGCGATGTTTTTGACCAAGGAGCGGCACCTGCTAGAGGACATCGAGAAGCTTGGACTGGAGATTATACTGCCTGGAAGGAAGGAGCTGGATGTTGATTCATTATTGATGAAGTTGCAAGTGAGCTCGAGTCTGATGAACAAAATCAAAGAGACACAGTTTCAAGATGAGACACTTTGCAAACTTAGAGATCAAGTATTGGCAGGAACACTTGAGGGTTTCTCAATCGCCAGCGAAGGAGCACTGAAGAATGGTATGAGGCTCTGCGTAGCATCTGGCGAACTGAGGAACGAGCTGATAAAGGAAGCACACCAGTCGCAATATTCCATACATCCTGGAGCTAACAAGATGTATCGGGATATACGTAGCATTGTTTGGTGGTTTGGAATGAAGAAAGACGTGGCCAGGTATGTTGCTAGATGTTTAATTTGTCAACAAGTGAAGGCTAGCAGACAGAGACCCGCAGGACTTCTACAGCCACTGGACATTCCGGAGTGAAAATGGGAGCACATAACGATGGACTTCGTGTAGGGACTGCCTCGATCCCAAGGAGGGAAGGATGCCATTTGGGTTATCATGGACCGACTGACAAAGTCAGCTCACTTTATCCCCTTCAAGGATGGTCTATCCACCGAGAAGTTGGCAGCACTGTACATGCGGCACATCTATCGGATTCATGGAGTTCCGATAAGTATTGTATCTGACAGAGATACTAGATTTACCTCTCACTTTTGGAAGAGTTTGCATGACAATTTAGGAACACAACTGAAGTTCAGCACCGCCTACCATCCCCAGACGGGCGGACAATCAGAGAGAATAATCCAGACGCTAGAAGACATGCTGAGATCCTGCATCTTAGAATTTGGAGGGTCTTGGGAAGACCATTTGCACTTGGTAGAGTTCTCTTACAACAACAGCTACCAAGCTAGCATCGGTATGACACCATTCGAGGCACTCTATAGATGTCGTTGCCGCACTCCACTTGCTTGGGACGACATCGGAGAACGAGTATTGCTTGGACCTGAGATGGTGAACGATGCAGCAAAGAAAGTAAAGATGATCAGAGACAAGCTCAGGATTGCCCAGGACAGACAGAAGCTTTGGGCCGATAGCAGCCGACGGCCTTTGGAGTTTGAAGAAGGTGACAGTGTGTTTGTAAAGATCTCTCCTACCAGAGGAACCATCCGTTTCGGCAGAGCAGGAAAGCTAAGCCTCAGGTATATTGGTCCTTTTGAAGTACTTAACAGGATTGGAGAAGTGGCTTATCGAGTGGCTCTACCCCCAAGTCTCGAAGGCGTCCACAACGTCTTCCACGTTTCGCAGCTGAGACGCTACATCCCGGACCCGAGCCATATCGTGGACCATTCGGAGCTGGAAATCGGACCCAGCCTCACAGTGTCAGAAAAGCCAGTGGCAATATTGGACAGAGGTGAGAAGAAAACCAGAAACCCTGTGCCGCCTCATAAACTTCTATTAATTTCTTGCAAACATTATCTTTCGTTCTAATATTTTGACTGATGCTGCTAAGTTAGCCTAGTTTTGCGAGCTTATTTCTTTATCGAGCTTGATCATGACAGTATTTTATTGGGTGCACTCACTAATATATTGTCTAATCAGAACCGGTGCATAATGGTCTGATCAACCACGTGTACCTTGGTTCGCATATATATATTCTTGTTCTGTATGGATGGTGACATAGTTAAAACTTGTTCCTAAATGTCTCATCCACGACTGTCTTGGCAATTCTTATTGTTGGACCTGAGTTACGGGCGTAGTACCTGTACCAGTTTGATTTGAGTTTACCCCTAACCCTGCCTTTAATTTCGAGGACGAAATTTTCTAAGAAGGGAAGATTGTGAAACCCAGAATGTTGAAATTTATTAATTGTTGATTTGTAGTGTAATAATTAGTTTAGTTTATTATTATTTAGTATTATTATTATATATTTATTAGTCGAATTTAGGAAAAAAATATTATTTTAAAAAAAATATCGTTGATTTTTGATTGCGGCCCTGCCCCGGTCCCGAGTCCGGACTCCGAACCCGAGTTCGAACCCGTCTTCCATTTACTGAACCCATTTTTGTTCCCGGTCCCGAATCCGTTTTAAAACCCTTTTAATTAAATGTTGGCCTTAGATAATAGTTAAACCTATTTTTATGTTTGGTTGAAAAAAAAACAAACACAAAAAAAAACCTATTTACTAATTCAAACCCCCTAACCTGACATGTTCCCCCACGTTGGAAGAAGTCCCCTCTTTTCCCTCTACTACACCTATTCTCCTCCACAAACCACTTCTTCCACTTTCCCATATTAAAACCCCCTCCACCACTACTCACCAACCAACAGCACTCTACATTCCTCCCCCTCACTCTAAAAAAACCCACTCCTCCACTCTCCCTTTTAATACTCACAACACCATCACTTCCCCACTCCTACCAGCACACTTATCTCCCTTTTCCCTTTCTTAATAACCCACCACTCACCTCACTTTCCTCTTCCCTCCAGCAAACTCGTCCGAGCCCTCCCAGCCGCGTCCAGCCCACCTCCGCCCGCGCGGACCTCCCCGCAGCCGCCCCCGGTCTCCCCGGCCGGACCCGCGCCCGCGTGCCCCTGGGGTGCCCTAGCTCCGGCGCGCCCGTCCCGGCGACCTCACCCCCCGGTCGCCCAGCTCCGGGCCGCCCGACGCCAGCCGGATCCAGACCCCGATCGGCCCCCTCGCCCGCGTCCGCCGATTTCCCCACGCCGGCGCCCGCCTCCGCGAGTCACCCGTGCCCTCGCTGTTTTGAACAGCGTTGTCCCGGGCTTTCCCGACTTGCTGCCCGCATTTATTTTCTATATTTTTTCATCTGAGAGCTCTAGCCGAGCAACCCAAGGTATAACTCCTTTGTCCCGTCCTATTTTCGGTAGTCAATGATGAGATTGGTCCCCGATTCCCTTCCGGAAATTCGGTTTTAGAGCGACGTAGTAACTTCTGATTTTCCGGAGATGTTTCTGTGATGTTTTGTGTTTATTTCGGACTTTTCCGAAATATGTTTTCTGGATTTTGGGCACTATGGTTTCCGAATTCATTTCGGGAATTCCCGAAACTATATTTCGGGTTTCCGATTAAGCTTCGGGAATTATTCTGTGAATTTAATTTTGGTGTAAAATGGTTTGTTTCTGGGTGTTCCCTGATTTGGGACTTTTATTATGGGTGTTTTGGCGCATTTCCCAGTTTTGGGTTATCCCGAATATAGATGGAATGCTGCCCAAATTTTTATAAAATTTCATAAATGAGTTTTAAATCGGTTTTCAAAAATTATTTATTAAAACGGATTTTTGGGCGACGACCATACCGGTCCGTGGACCCTAGCGAAATACAAACGAAATCGATTTTACCCGGACGTTGAGGCATTAGCTATTTTCAAATATGAATATTGGACCAAGTCTGAGACTTACTTTATTTTCATATTTTATAATTAAAATATAATTTAGAACTTGCTACTGGTTTATAGTATTTTGAGTGTGGGGCCTCCGCCTTCTAAACGGACCGCTTTCCGGCGTTCAGAACTCACCACCAAACTCTAAATTTATTTAATTTATGTAAGTTTGTAAGGGCATAAGCCCAGATTTCCATTCTTGTTAGCTGTGCCCCTGTATTGTGTAGATTAGGATTTTATTTTCTGGATGGTTTTATCATTTTCATAATTAGGCGCTTCGTAACAAAATGTCTATTAAATATTTTGTATAAATTAATAAGGATTTTTCACGATAAAATAACTTGAATAAAATATTGGTAGTTAACAAAATCCACGTTTTATCATTGAAATAAAATGTAGTTTTATACGTATAATATTAAAAATACAAAGTTTTGTGAATTAACCGGTAACGACAATTTTTTCAAGTAAAACCAGAAACTGGCTATCCAACTAAATGAGAACCAACGTAGTACGCATCGTAAACCGTTAGCAGTAGAATAAACAAACTTAAAATCTGACTAGGACCTGCTACTAGAGATTGTAACTAGCACACCTAGCTTGGTTTCACAATGGTTCTAAGTCAAATTCTTCAACTGTAGGATCTCGGAGATGAACCTAGCATCTTTCCGGAACCAATACCGTTTTCAGTCATAAACAAAGGCAAGTACATTTTGTGTTTGTTTACAATTATTTAATAATAAACCACGATGCAACACGGAACTCTCTTTGAGAGCACTGACTGTAACTACTGTAACTACTGTAACTGTTTGGGGACTGGGGGAGTAGTGTAATGAGTATGACCATATCCAAAGTAATAATTTAGAACTGTATTAGCTTACCCCTCATACACACGGGGATAAGCCATATCATTCACTGTACAACCCAAGCCGGTCATATTCATTGCCTATTCACATCACAATGTTTTAACTGCTGGAGAACTGTTTATTTTCAAATTGTTTAAAACTGCATGATTCTATTATTATTTTAATTGTTAGATTATCATGAATTGTACTTTGCTCCCTCCTGACTGGAGATAACATTTTTAGGGAATTTTGAGGATGCTGAGCTGTTATACAACAGTTATTATGACCCGGTTCTGTACCCTGTGGTGTTGCCAGAGTCCCCTTTGGAGGACGCAGGAGTTGAGGCCGATGAGCCGAACGCTTAGCTAGATTTTCTGTTTCCAGATTGGTTGTTTTAGAATTTTGATAATTTGAATTCAGCATTTTATTTCAGTCTTTCTATTCCGGTTGTACTTTTCAAATGTTGAATAAAGTTTAAAATTCCCGAATATTGAGTT
>JANAVB010019389.1:0-29871 GCA_029216955.1 Iris pallida
TATATATATATATATATATTTATATTAGATTATATGTATATTTTTGTTTATATATATGTAATAGATATTTATATATATAAAAAATATATAGGTATATATATATATATATATATAAATATATAATATATTATTATATATATATATAAATAATATATATAAAATAATATATATATATATATATATATATATATCTATATATATATATATATATATATATATATATGTTAGTAAATAATGAAATAGAAAAAAAAAATGATAACAAATAGGAGAAAATTTTAGCCATTCTCCACCCCATAGAGGGGAGCCAAGCAGTGAGCTTCTCCTCATAAACCAAGCAAACTCAAACTGAACCAGTTTTCCCCAACCCGAGCTTCTTCCTACTGAAGCCGAGCAAACAACAGCAGCATCCCACCCGAACCAAGTAAAGCCCAGTCCAGCCAACCGTAGCACCCCACAACCGAGTCATCACAGTTGAGTCCCCCAAGAACCCGCAAACCCGACCCAGTAGCAGTTGAGCCCTCTCAACAGTACGCGAACCCAACCCCAATCCCCTGTTTCGTCCAAAAGCATATATATATATATCTATATACATCCGAGAGAAGGAGGGAGAGATAATAACCTCGAAACCCTAACCCAATCTCGTCGACTCGCCCAGGGACGCTTGCGCGGCCACCCGTCGCCGTGGCAACCGCCGCGCGTCGCCGGACTGACGGCGACAGCATCGCACAACAGCAGTAGCACAGTAGTAGCAGTACATGACAGGCCTCCTTTCTGGTAATTTTTCTTGCCCATCCAACTACCAATTCGAGAATCGATTTGTTCCTTAGAGAGACAACCTATAGGATTGTGAATCCCTTCAATTAGTTTTTATTCGAAAGTCCTAGGTTGTCTGTAACACCCAGTTTCCAGATGAGGGTAATTTTAAAATTTTGTAATTATAATTATTATTTATTGATATTTATTTCATATTATGATTTTTGGTGATTTTTAATTATTTTTAAACTATTTAAAACCATGACTTGTAATTTTGATATTTTGCTAGTGTAACACTAGAGACAACTTGACCTAGAGCCTAGCCATGTGATTAGGGTGTTTCATCTACCACATTTTTAGTTTGAGGATATTTTTGTCATTTTGAAATTATTTGAATTTAATATATATATTTATTTAGAATTTAATATAATTAATGGATTGGTGTGATTTAAATATTAATTAATCAAGTGCCTTGTGTTGTGTTTAGCCCTAACCTAGAATTGACCTAACCTAGACTTAGCTAGCCATGGTTAGTGATGGTTAGTATTGATTAGTTTTGATTTAGTCATGTTAGTTAGAGTTAACTAGGTTGCATTTAAGCCATGTGTGAAACCTAGGTTGTAGGCCTTTGATTTGACTAGGAGGAATGATAGCCCTAGATCAAATCCCAAAAACCCTAACCCTAATATCCTATGGCCGGCCACCTAGGGCATGTCCCTATAAAATCCCTCCCAAAATAGTAGCCTCCTTTGTTCATTCCATCATTTTGCAAGAACAAGGTTAGCCTCCATTGAAACTTCTTCCTATTTTATTCAATATTAATCATTTTTCATCCAAACTTCTTCCATGGTGATCTAATTTGGGTTTCTCTACTGTTCATGGAGGCCAACTACAGTTTGGAGACAATTTGGAGCTTGGGGCTAGCTAGGAGGAACCCCATTTTTGAAGCTTTTCCTTGAGAAGGAGCACCTATAGGTAACTTCCTATTCCTTCCATAGATTTTTTGATTTCTTTGCATGGATAGGAGGCCCTAAGTGTCCTCTAATTGTAGGAATAGGTTTTGCAAAGTTTTGTGTCCTTTACGTGTCCGTATCGGACACGTATCAGTGTACGTCGTAGGTATTCGACGAAATGCCACAGTGGGTATTTCGATCATGTTTTAAGAATGTGTTTGAATAGAAATTCGTGTTTTTGTGTCGTTTATGGGTTTTCACTTGACTGGGTCGAGTTTACTGCATTTTTGTGTCCAAAATTGGACACGCACCGCGCGTGCGCTGACACCGCTCAGTGTCCTGCTACCCAATCACAAGTATGGACACGACACGCCATGTGGCGGCCTGCCATTTGGTATGGACCAAGGGACAATGTCTGACAACACCCCCCTTGAGTCTCGTGTCGTATTGTGTCATGTCGGGGAAGAGATCCCATGCGTACGGGTTTTATACACTGTCTGTGCACACTGAAATTGTGCGCTGATACGGGCTTCCCGTATGGACACGGCGACACTTGGGCTCGTATCAGGGTCCTAGGCACGAAGTTCTATGTATGGCGAACCTAGGTGCACGAGCTCGTATCCTGGTTTGACTCGTGTCGTGTGCACAAGGACACGGCACGCGTGCACGAGCCAGCCTTCACTGTAAATTTTTGATACAATGTTTTGTTTTATTTGGACACTTCGTGTCCACTCTAGTGGACACGAATGGCTTCCCTTAGACACATGACACATGGTGAACACACTGCTATACCTGTTTGTGAAATTCGATGGTTAAATTCGGTTTTCGATTGGGTTTCGAATGGGATTGAGACCCTGTCAACTGATGCACTGTGCATAGTTTTTGAATTCCCATATTGATTCCCTGTTTAACTGAGTTTTGATGTTGTTTTGCCATATTTAACTCTTACCCATATGTGTTCACTACTACTAGGTTAGATTTTTATGTTAGATTAGTTTGTTATCAAGTAAATGGGATTTCGATATTGATTGGGGCTATGCAATGTGTTGACTGAATACTCAACCATGTTCTTTAAATCCTGAACCTTTCATTCCATTTTAAATACTAAAACTGTCATATGTCAGCTGAAACCTAATTATGAATACACTAGTTTTTTCCTGAGAACAGTTTGCACTGTTAGCCTACCAACACACACATATAACTAATATCGTATATTGTACTGTTCTAACTGAGAATATATACACCCATACACACTTTTCTCTACCAAAAACTGGATACACACTCTTTATTGTTATCATATTCACATACACACACATATTTGTCTACACACACAAGCATGACACACATTCATTCACTAAAATCTTGAAACTGTCATTCACCCTATTTTCTCACATCACATGTATACACACCCTATAGCTACAAGTACATATACACATACAGGTACACTCCTACACACACACACTCTATACTAATGTCCTGTCACACACATGACACTATACACAACCCTTTTGACATACACACACCCATGACTAAACACTAAACACACACATTATGGTAATTCCTGTCACACAGGGATTAGCCTGGGTAAACTGAGAATACATTTCCTGAGAACACTGAGTTCATTCTCAGTTTTCAGTTTTGAATAGGATTTAAATTCGATTTTGTGGTAAGATTTAAATCTAAATGTTTACAAGGGTTGTGATGTTTTAATTGACTCAAGTTTTGAGTTGCTAACTGATTTATGAATGTTGGACTGACATAGGTTGTAAAACCTGAGAACACACTGTTTGCAAATTGAATTCCTGAGAACACATTCATCTAGCTCACTGAAATACACACACAGGTTTCTTCACTATAGTAGTTCCCTGTTTTATATTCCTATTGTCACTTGCTAACCCCCCATGTCCTGTCACATGTATTACAGTCCCATACACACATTGTTGCTGATTTCATCCTATTTAGATGCTAAATTGTAACACTCTAACACACACATTGCCTCTCATGCACATCACACACATCACATGTTATCCCCTCTCTATGTAAATACAATGTATACATATTTCTATATATGTAGTGTGCCTATAGCTATATATAGCATGTCTAACCTATGTGAATATGTGTGATGGTAGTGTAAAGTGTAGGGGAATTTCTATATGTGTAGTAGCTAATGTGTTAGGCATTTCTTTGGTATATGTGAATAGTGATATATATATACATATATTCTATATATGGTATTTGGCCTATAGGTTATGGTTGTATTAGTTCATGGCCTACATGGTTGTGTTCTACCTAGGTTATGGCCTAGTGTATGGCTATTGCCTAGAGGATTGGGCCTATGGCCTATAACTTAGATGATATAGCCTATGGTTGACCAACCTAGACTAGTTTGACCTAGTTTAAACCTGTTTGACCTTGGTTGACCAATTTGGACTAGAGTTGACCTAGTTTGACTTCTAGGGTTGACTAAGGTTGACCAAGAGTTGACTTTGGTCTAGATTGACCTAGAATCATGTAGAATGCATAGTAGAACTTCATGTTATTATTTTAGACTTGTTGTGACTTGTGCTGTTCTGATTAGGAGCCAGACACCACTCCTCGGACAGTACTTTCATCTTGGACACTCAGATACCAGGCGAGTACATTCTCTGATCATTTCATATCCTGTTTAGAATTATTTTCCTGATTTAAATTACTTTACTTGATACTGTCACGTTGGTCACACAGATTAGTACTATATGGATCCCTTTTTGAGATGTTATCCCCTCAGGGAGCATCGGATACTACATGTTCTGTGCATTTCACTTATATGGTGTATCACTATGCTTCACGGTTCATTGATCACTTGTGACATGTACTCTCATGATCACAGAGTCTTCCTTGAATCACCCATTTATGGATATTCCCAGAATCACCCATTTATGGGCCTACCATGTATCACCCCTTGTAGGCCATTGCATGGAATCATAACATAACCTGGCTAGATCTTTGTATATTGATTGAGGGTACGAGAGAGTAGAAGTAGACATGTGAATAATATCCAAGTAGTGTAGTTTCCAGAATCAGTCCATAGTATAGTTTCCAGAATCTCCTATGACATTCACATGTTTATATTGTACTCTAACTCACTAGCCACTGTTAGTTCTCTACTTATAGTAGATATTTCTATTACAGTTCTCTCTCGGTTTACATTCTTTACTTTCTTCAGTTTCCTGTATCTTACTTTACTGCATGATTATATTTTCTAACCTGCTATGATCTGTTGAGATATTTTGTGCTCGCTCCTGTCCTGACTGGACCTGTTGAAAATATTATAGAGGACGAGGAGGAGGCCTGTGTTGATACTTTCTATAGGACAGCTCTAGATGACACCTGTGATCCGAATTTCCAGCCGGATCCACTAGCTGTAGAGACTGAGGCTCCCTAGTATTTTACTATTTCTGTCATTTGAAATCTGGATTGTATATATTCTTTCATATTCTGTAGTTGAGACCTTGTATTTCTGGTTGTTTGCTGAGATGTTATCTTAGACACTTAGACTCTTCTGATCATCTGTATTTTATTTGAGTTCTATATCATATCGTACTTCTTCTTCCGTAGTTGTAATTGAGTTTACTTTTTGCTATGTCACCCCCATTCGTGGAGTATAAACTGCTTAGCATTATATTGTTAGATGTTGTGACCTAGGACAGCGTTCTACCGCCGACACTGCGGCGTAGGCTGGACGTACCCACTTCTCGTGCCCTTACTCTAGGGTGCAGGTCATGACACGTTTTTAGTGGTGGCCCATATAGGTCGAGTTTATGTAGTGGTATTCGAACTAGAGTATCACTGCAGCCTGTAGTAGGATTAGGATATTTTTAAAGGTACTCAATCACACTAGGAAAGACTCTTAATCAGATTTATTTTATCTAAATTTGCTGCTTATTGACTTCCCTTGAATATAAACTGTCTTTCCTTAATTTTTTGCTTCATTCTCAGTAATTGTTTCTTGTTTTGATCTGTCTTCATGATGGTTATGGAGATACGATCTCATTGCTCCGGTCTGGGGATACTATCGAGAGGATGGCCACCTCTCGTCTTGTTCAACAGGGCCTCGAGACCGCATCTTCTATTTTGCCGACTCAGGTTGGCATTTCTGCTACATTGGAGGTGCACCTCCGGCTGTACAGAGACCTTTTTCCGTCATTCTTGATTTCTCTCAGCAGCAGAGGTACATACAGCATCAGCAGCAAGCCAGAGAAAACCAGCAAGGGCGAGCTTTCGCCAGGACAGTCGAGGATGCACAAGCCATTTGAGATATTGCTGCAAGTTTCGTTCTTCTCGATTCCATTCCCGCAATTGTCTCTTATAACTATCTTAAAATTCGATTCCCTCTGTTCCTTGTTGATTGATAAATTTTGTCCTGTTGTTCATGTGTTATGTTTGATTTTCCTTGAGATAAACCATATGGGCTAGGCCACCTCAGTTATGGGATCTAGAATCTTCGATAGTCGTGTTAGTTGGCATAGTAAGGACATATAGTCAGATTTTGGACGTATTTCTCGGGTATGGGAATTTAAGATTTCCGCCGTCGCATGCGGCAATACGAAAATTTTAAATACCATGAACCTAGAGGTACGTACCTTAGTCAAGGACTCTGTGATTATCGTAGCCTTGCTCACTAGCATGATGAAGACTCTGGACAACATAATTGTGGACAGACGCATATGATTAACAGATTGTATCTTGAGAAGATTTTAAACATCATACCCTTCTGTTGTTATAAATAACTTAGGAGTAGGGATATTTAGTTTTGTAGAGCTTATTTATATGTGGTTCTTTCATAGTATAATGATATGATGACTTGTAGAGTGCCTATACCCTGGGGATGATAGTTAGCATTGGTATTAGAATAGTAACCCAGTGTAGATGATTCCCATGTTATTTATAATATCAACCAGTTACGTATAGGATGTTAGTATGCCTTGCAGCCTTTATGATTATTTTTTTCCTTACCTTTCCCAGAGAGGCACCCATGACCAGAGCCTATCCTTGAGTATAGTTGTAGTTCACCTAAGACTGAGAGGTCTATATACATATAGATTGCAGATGATATTGGCATATGGGATATGGGTCGGTTGGTATCTATAGGTCATTGTTGAATAGGGTATTGACATGTTGTTCAGCCTATATTTGGTTCAGTTTCTATTTTAGTTAAGATCTCTTTCTGTTGAGTTCAGTAATGTTTGATCAACCTTTATAGGCAGTATGCAGATCCTTCATTAGAAACCCTGCTCTCTTAGTTCATACTATTCAAGTTGTTCGCTGCACTCAACTTTTATTACCTACCATATTGCATCATAGATTTCACTGGACCTTGGTTCAGACCCTAATTAATGACTCACCAATATAACCATCAACCACTTATCACATTCTGCACATCTGGAGAGTCAGTATCATGCATATTAGAGGTCTATATTCATCCTTACTTCTGTACATAGTGACATACTGCATCTCTTAGCATATTACTTATTGATGGCCTTGCAATACCCTTCATTATAACCTGCAGTACCTGCCCTATAGTGGAGTTTAAACTTTTTCTTGGGCATGATTGTTCAGTCCACTTGGACAGTTGTATACATTGGGATATAATGTGGGTTGTTAATAAGATTTCTCCCTTGATCATTATTCTGTCCCCTTTCATTCTTAGAAACAGATAATACCTGGTTAGCCCATCTGTCTAGATACATGTCCAAACCCATTCTTTCATTGTTGGTTCAGTCTTCTAAGCCTCTACCTGAGCATTAGTTCATTTTCCATGTATAGGTTCCCTTCACTTTGACTTTACAAGTGGACCCAAATGTCCTGTCCTTTAGCTTATAATTTTAGTCTCCTTAGCATCGTTCCCTTTTGCCTACCCTGATGATTCAGACCATTCATCCTTAGCCTAGTTCTATGTATTTGTTTCAGTCCCTTATAAGTTTAGTCTGCCTTAACCCTTGGTTGATCAGTCATATATATATATATATATATATATATATATAGATGATATACTTAGGGTATATGTGATGGGTTGTTGTTCTTGAGTATATATATATATGTGGTATTTGGGATTGGTGTGCTTAGCTTGTAGGTATTTAGTTATGGGTGACTTGATAGGATTGGGAAGCTAAGAGTTAGTCTATTATAGAGTTTCTCTTCTGCTAAATTCTGGTTGCCAATACCTAGATAGCTAGCATAGGTGAAATCCTAAGAACATGATTAATTATTGACTAGTAGCTGACCATTGTCTATGTTGACTTAGTTGACTGGAGATAGGATTAGAAGCAGGTTGTTGTTGTGTTGATGATCATGTTTGATTGTTTAGTAACATGAGACCTTGTTTGTGTTTAGGTTGGAGACATAGTTTTTCTGCGGATATCTCCGACTCGTGGTACCATACGTTTTGGTGGAGGTAGAAAGCTTAGCCCGTGCTTCATCGGACCTTTCGTGATCAGCGGGAGAGTCGGTGACGTGGCATACAGGCTAGACTTGCCACCTGTACTAGTGGGTGTCCACAACGTATTCCACGTATCACAGTTGAGACGGTACATGGCTGACCCTAGCCATGTACTCGATCACTCGGAGATTGAGGTGGGACCTACTCTCAGTTATCCAGAGCAGCCTGTGGAGATTCTGGATGGCCGAGAGAAGGTACTGAGAAACCAGGTAATACCCTTGGTTCGTGTCGCATGGAGGCATCATTCTCCAAAAGAGTCGACCTGGGAGCGGAAGGATGAGATGCGCGAGCGATACCCATATCTGTTTGCACCGTGAGGTATGATTATCTATCCTTCTCATCAGTGTAGTTTTGCCTTTTAATTTCGAGGACGAAATTTTTCTAAGGTGGGTAGGATTGTAACACCCAGTTTTCTAAATGAGGGTAATTTTGAAATTTTGTAATTATAATTATTATTTATTGATATTTATTTCATATTATGATTTTTGGTGATTTTTAATCATTTTTAAACTATTTAAAACCATGACTTGTAATTTTGGTATTTTGCTAGTGTAACACTAGAGACAGCTTGACCTAGAGCCTAGCCATGTGATTAGGGTGTTTCATCTACCACATTTCTAGTTTGAGGATATTTTTGTCATTTTGAAATTATTTGAATTTAATATATATATTTATTTAGAATTTAATATAATTAATGGATTGGTGTGATTTAAATATTAATTAATTAAGTGCCTTGTGTTGTGTTTAGCCCTAACCTAGAATTGACCTAACCTAGATTAGTCATACCTAGACTTAGCTAGCCATGGTTAGTGATGGTTAGTATTGATTAGTTTTGATTTAGTCATGTTAGTTAGAGTTAACTAGGTTGCATTTAAGCCATGTGTGAAACCTAGGTTGTAGGCCTTTGATTTGACTAGGAGAAATGATAGCCCTAGATCAAATCCCAAAAACCCTAACCCTAATATCTTATGGCCGACCACCTAGGGCATGTCCCTATAAAATCTCTCCCAAAATAGTAGCCTCATTTGTTCATTCCATCATTTTGCAAGAACAAGGTTAGCCTCCATTGAAACTTCTTCCTATTTTATTCAATATTAATCCTTTTTCATCCAAACTTCTTCCATGGTGATCTAATTTGGGTTTCTCTACTGTTCATGGAGGCCAACTACAATTTGGAGACAATTTGGAGCTTGGGGCTAGCTAGGAGGAACCCCATTTTTGAAGCTTTTTCTTGAGAAGGAGCACCTATAGGTAACTTCCTATTCCTTCCATAGATTTTTGATTTCTTTGCATGGATAGGAAGTCCTAAGTGTCCCCTAACTGTAGGAATAGGTTTTGCAAAGGTTCGTATCCTTTTCGTGTCCGTATCGGACAAGTATCAGTATAGGTCGTAGGTGTTCGACGAAATGCCACAGTGGGCATTTCGATCATGTTTTAAGAATGTGTTTGAATAGAAATTCGTGTTTTTGTGTCGTTTATAGGTTTCCACTTGACTGGGTCGATTTTACTGTATTTTCGTGTCCAAAATTGGACACGTTCCGCGCGCGCTGACACCGCTCAGTGTCCTGCTACCCAATCACAAGTATGGACACGACACGCCACGTGGCGGCCTGCCATTTGGCATGGACCAAGGGGCAGTGTCTGACAACACCCCCCTTGAGTCTCGTGTCGTAATGTGTCGTGTCGGGGAAGAAATCCCATGCGTACGGGTTTTATACACTGTCTGTGCACACTGAAATTGTGCGCTGATACGGGCTTTCCGTATGGACACGGCGACACTTGGGCTCATGTCAGGGTCCTAGGTACGAAGCCCTATGTATGGCGAACCTAGGTGCACGAGCTCGTGTCCTGGTTTGACTTGTGTCGTGTGCACGAAGACACGGCACGCGTGCACGAGCCAGCCTTCACTGTAAATTTCTGATACAATGTTTTATTTCATTTGGACACTTCGTGTCCACTCTAGTGGACACGAATGGCTTTCCTTAGACACATGACACATGGTACACACACTGCTATACCTGTTTGTGAAATTCGATGGTTAAATTGGGTTTTCGATTGGGTTTCGAATAGGATTGAGACCCTGTCAACTGATGAACTGTGCACAGTTTTTGAATTCCTATATTGATTCCCTGTTTAACTGAGTTTTGATGTTGTTTTGCCATATTTAACTCTTACCCATATGTGTTCACTACTACTAGGTTAGATTTTCATGTTAGATTAGTTTGTTATCAAGTAAATGGGATTTCGATATTGATTGGGGCTATGCAATGTGTTGACTGAATACTCAACCATGTTCTTTAAATCCTGAACCTTTCATTCCATTTTAAATACTGAAACTGTCATATGTCAGCTGAAACCTAATTATGAATACACTGGATTTTTCCTGAGAACAGTTTGCACTGTTAGCCTACCAACACACACATATAACTAATATCCTACATTGCACTGTTCTAACTGAGAATATATACACCCACACACACTTTTCTCTACCAAAAACTGGATACACACTCTTTACTGTTATCATATTCACATACACACACATATTTGTCTACACACACAAGCATGACACACATTCATTCACTAAAATCTTGAAACTGTCATTCACCCTATTTTCTCACATCACATGTATACACACCCTATAGCTACAAGTACATATACACATACAGGTACACTCTTACACACACACTCTATACTAATGTCCTGTCACACACATGACACTATACACAACCCTTTTGACATACACACACCCATGACTAAACACTAAACACACACATTATGGTAATTCCTGTCACACAGGGATTAGCCTGGGTAAACTGAGAATACATTTCCTGAGAACACTGAGTTCATTCTCAGTTTTCAGTTTTGAATAGGATTTAAATTCGATTTTGTGGTAAGATTTAAATCTAAATGTTTACAAGGGTTGTGATGTTTTAATTGACTCAAGTTTTGAGTTGCTAACTGATTTATGAATGTTGGACTGACATAGGTTGTAAAACCTGAGAACACACTGTTTGCAAATTGAATTCCTGAGAACACATTCATCTAGCTCACTGAAATACACACACAGGTTTCTTCACTATAGTAGTTCCCTGTTTTATATTCCTATTGTCACTTGCTAACCCCCCATGTCCTGTCACATGTATCACAGTCCCATACACACACTGTTGCTGATTTCATCCTATTTAGATGCTGAATTATAACACTCTAATACATACATTGCCTCTCATACACATCACATGTTATCCCCTCTCTATGTAAATACAATGTATGTATATTTCTATATATGTAGTGTGCCTATAGCTATATATAGCATGTCTAACCTATGTGAATATGTGTGATGGTAGTGTAAAGTGTAGGGGAATTTCTATATGTGTAGTAGCTAATGTGTTAGGCATTTCTTTGGTATATGTGAATAGTGATATATATATACATATATTCTATATATGGTATTTGGCCTATAGGTTATGGTTGTATTAGTTCATGGCCTACATGGTTGTGTTCTACCTAGGTTATGGCCTAGTGTATGGCTATTGCCTAGAGGATTGGGCCTATGGCCTATAACTTAGATGATATAGCCTATGGTTGACCAACCTAGACTAGTTTGACCTAGTTTAAACCTGTTTGACCTTGGTTGACCAATTTGGACTAGAGTTGACCTAGTTTGACTTCTAGGGTTGACTAAGGTTGACCAAGAGTTGACTTTGGTCTAGATTGACCTAGAATCATGTAGAATGCATAGTAGAACTTCATGTTATCATTTTAGACTTGTTGTGACTTGTGCTGTTCTGATTAGGAGCCAGACACCACTCCTCGGACAGTACTTTCATCTTGGACACTCAGATACCAGACAAGTACATTCTCTGATCATTTCATATCCTATTTAGAATTATTTTCCTGCTTTAAAATACTTTACTTGATATTGTCACGTTGGTCACACGGATTAGTACTATATGGATCCCTTCTTGAGATGTTATTCCCTCAGGGAGCATCGGATACTACATGTTCTGTGCGTTTCACTTACATGGTGTATCACTGTGCTTCACGGTTCATTGATCACTTATGACATGTACTCTCATGGTCACAGAGTCTTCCTTGAATCACCCATTTATGGGCATTTCCAGAATCACCTATTTATGGGCCTACCATGTATCACCCATTGTGGGCCATTGCATGGAATCATAACATAACCTGGCTGGATCCTTGTGTATTGATTGGGGGTACGGCGGAGTAGAAGTAGACATGTGAATAATATTCAAGTAGTGTAGTTTCCAGAATAACTCCATAGTATAGTTCCCAGAATCTCCTATGCCATTCACATGTTATATTATACTCTGACTCACTAGCCACTGTTAGTTCTCTCCTTATAGTAGATATTTCTATTACAATTCTCTCTCGGTTTACATTCTTTACCTTCTTCAGTTTCTTGTATCTTACTTTACTGCATGATTATATTTTCTAACCTGCTATGATCTGTTGAGATGTTTTGTGCTCGCTCCTGTCCTGACTAGACCTGTTGAAAATATTACAGCGGACGAGGAGGAGACCTGTGTGGATACTTTCTATGGGACAGCTCTAGATGACACCTGTGATCCAGATTTTCAGCCGGATCCACTAGCTGTAGAGACTGAGGCTCCCTAGTCTAGGTTTTACTATTTCTGTCATTTGAGATCTGGATTGTATATATTCTTTCATATTCTGTAGCTGAGACCTTGTATTTCTGGTTGTTTGCTGAGATGTTATCTTAGACACTTAGACTCTTCTGATCGTCTGTATTTCATTTGAGTTATAAATCATATCGTACTTCTTCTTCCTTAGTTGTGATTGAGTTTACTTTTTGCTATTTCACCCCATTCGGGGAGTATAAACTGCTTAGCATTATATTGTTAGATGTTGTGACCTAGGACAGCGTTCTACCGCTGACACTGCAGCATAGGAAGGACGTACCCACTTCTCGTGCCCTTACTCTAGGGTACGGGTCGTGACATTGTCCGATAAATCGACACGAAGTTGTCGAAAAATAGTCCGAAACAGGACACATGAACCAGTTCAACTACTCTAATTTGCGGATAGTTTTCTCCCAACCCATGCACGATTTCGAAATTCTATTTGAAGACACTTATAGACAATATATAGGAGTAGTTTTCGCAAATTAGAGTAGTTTTCTCCCAACTACTCTAATTTGCGGATAGTTTTCTCCCAACCCTTCTTTTCATTTCTGTATTCATGCATTATGTGCCGAATAAACAGTCCCCAAAGATTAGAAAAAATCTGTTTTAAAATATTAAAAAACTCTTCGATACGACGTACGTTCTGCCAATCCGGGCAACGTGGGCACGAAACGAAGGCATCGAAAGGTACGTAATGGCTTCGTGGACGTGTGGGCTTTGACGGAATTCAAATTGGTCGCGTGTGCACGACGAATTTGATGTGTATCCGTCGAAATTTACCGTATCGACCTCTGTGCAAATTCTCAATTACTTTGTGTACGTTCGTCAAATCGAGACGAAACTTACGCCAACAGGACCGTATCATTTTTCTGGTCTTGTATGCCAAGTTTGGTCTAGTTCTGAGACAGTTGAATGGATTGTCGTTTTGCGGGCCCCACGATCCGATTCAACGGGCAATTTTGTGCACGGCCCACCGAAATCCAAAATTGGACATACCTTTGGGTTCGTATCACCCAAATAAATCCGTAGATATGTAGTTTGACGACTTTAGAGACCATTGACTCTTGTACGCTTTTCGGTGCAAAGCGGGTCCAATGGCGATTACCATTTTGGCCCGAAATGACCGTTTTGTCCCTGTGTCCAGAATTGGACTTAAGGACAGGCAATTCTAGCTAATTTGACTATTTTGAGAATGTCGGCAATGTCTGTTTCATCTTTCGGAAACAGTTATGATGATTTAGACTTTGTGGCTTACCAGTTGACTGTATGTTATTGGATCTGCGTGCAACCTCCAGACAAGTATACCTTGCCTCTCTCTACAGTTTATTTACATGCATATTTATATTATTATATAGTTTTACTAGTTGATTATTGATATGTGATTTGTACATCGTGCATGCAAGTACATATATAGTCCTTATTTATAGTTAGCTTTGTAGTTCATATTGGATATACGTATATATAGTTCTTGTTCATAGTTAATTTTGTAGTTCATATTGGATTGGATTTCTCGTGTATTATGATTGAGTCATGTCGTGTCATCACTTGTACTTGGACTGAGTCGCATCGTGTCATAGGATGAATAAGTCATAACGGAACTGCTGTACCTTGAAATTCTTGAAGCTTACCTGCGAGTCCATACCAGGGGCGAGGGTTAGTAGTTAAGCTATGCGAGTCCACACCAGGGGCGAGGGTTAGTAGTTAAGCTAACCTGCAAGTCCACATTAGGGGCGAGGGTTAGTAGTTATCTGTCCACACCTGCGAGTCCATATTAGGGGCGAGGGTGATTCTTGAAGCTAACTTGCGAGTCCACACCAGGGGCGAGGGTTAGTAGTTATATGTTCCTCACCTGCGAGTCCACACCAGGGACGAGGGTGATTCTTGATGCTAACCTGCGAGTCCATACTAGGGGCGAGGGTTAGTAGTTGTTTAAACCTGTGAGTCCACACTACGGGCGAGTGTTTGAGTATTCGATTGGTTATCCGTTAACATCGTGATATCGTGCTCTTGTTCTTCTCCAGAAGTTTGTTTATGCGTAGTGGTTCTTCCAGTCGTGTATAGTCGTGTTTTCGTGTTGATTGGATTTTTTCGTTTATTTACTGTATTTTCTTTATTGCATGATAAACTGCTAGATAGGCATATTTTTATGTATTTTGCTACGTCCCCTGAGGACCTGATAATCTCTTCAGGTTTAGCAATCACATGGAGTTAGCAAGTAGTTCTAGATGGCGGATGTGATGACACGCTTACGGGATTCAGATATCATTATTATGTTTATTATCCGCTCGTGCTTTCATACCTTATCATGAGATATCATGTTTCCTGGTCCAGTTTAGACTCTTGATACTTTCTTTAGAGTCTTATCGGACATATATGCTAGTGGGCTGCAGACCACGACCCATACTTGTTCATTCATATTTCGTACACTTATTATGGATTTGAGATATAGATTTGTTTTGCCATGATTTGGCAGTATACCATAGCCATGACAGCGTTTACGTATTCGAGAGGGGCTAGTGTCCGCTCGATACGTAGCTGGCTTGCTCACGTGCTCGCATCCGAAAAGCGGGTGTGGGTTGTGACACTATACAACCTTTTGTTCATGTTGTAATTAAGGCAGAAATTGTCAAAACTTTTAGGCAGAGTCCCGAGAATGATATCGACCTGGGATTCTGTCATGACCCGCACCCGTTCTTTTTTTTAAACGAATACGAGACGTGTCCAAGCCAGCCTACGCCACAGTGTCGGTGGTAGAACGCTGTCACGGCCATGAAGATCAAAATCACAAATAATGCTCATTCACATAATTAATTTAACTTACATTGATCACAAGTTTTACATTTGTAGAAAAATATAAACTTGTACAAATAAATGAATGACTACAACTCAACTATCTAGCTAGTCTCTAGGCTTTTGTCTGCAAGTATTCCCGTCACTCCCCAAGCTAACTGAATCCACGACTAACCTGAAAAATGTTGGTTTCCAGTCAGGAATGGAACGAGCACAATTCACTGAATGTAATTTCAAATAAAGAAAATGACTATACAACAGAGGTTAGACATCAATTACATATTTTTGAAAATAAACAGGAAATACGGAAAACTAATAGAAAATAAATAGACACAAAATACTATCCCCAACTGTTAGAAGTACCTTTGATATGTGATCAGTCTGGGACACTACACTGCACGGTCTACGAGGTCTACTTGTATGAAAAATAAGTATTGTCTACGGAATCTACTTGCATAAAAAATAAGCACTTTCTACGAGGTCTACTTGTAAAAAAATAAGCACTGTCTACGAGGTCTACTTGCAGAAAAATAAGCACTGTCTACGAGGTCTACTGCATGAAAATAAACATTGTCTACGGTCGGATCACACATCCTTGGTACTTCTCATTCCCGACTCAACAAATTATAATAGAATATAAAAGTCACATAATCAATGGCCAATCAATGAAATATAGTGAAGATCAATATCGAAATGCAGACAATAAACTGTACTCGCCTGTGGTCCTCTGCTGGTGAAACCGACAATCTGAACATCTCAATGTGGGACAATAGTCAAAACTCGTACAACAGTCTTCGGATGCTGAAATAAACATTTCTAATGTTCTCAGAATAGTCAAAATAGCTTGGATTGCTTGTCCTTAAGTCCAATTCTGGACACAGGGGCAAAACGGTAATTTTGGGTCAGAAAATTTTGGGTCAACGGTCTCTAAAGTCATCAAACTACATGTCTATGGATCCAGTTTTTCGATACGAACCCAACCGTATGTCCTAAGTTGGATTCCGGCAGGCCATGCACAAAATCGCCCGTTGAGTCAAACCGTGGGGCCCGCAAAATGGCGTCCCGATTCAACTGTCTCAGAATCGGACCAAACTTGGCATACAGGACCAGAAAAATGATACGGTCCTGTTGGAGCAAGTTTCGTCTCGATCTGACGAGTGTGCACAAAGTAATTGGAGAATCTGTAAAGTGACCGATATGGTGAATTTCGACGGATACGGGTCAAATTCGTCGCGCACACGCGACCAATTTAAATTCCGTCAAAGCCTACACGACCCCGACACCGTTACGCACCTTTCGATGCTTTCAGTTCGCGATCAAGTCACCCGGTTTGGCGGAACGCACGTGGTATCGGAGGATTTTCAATATTTTGAAAACAGATTTTTCTGTAACTTCACAATCCAATTACTCATTGTACTGTGAACGAAAAATTAATCTATCTAAAGGGTTTTGTTGTCCTACATGTTGTCTAAATAATTGTTCAAATAGAATTCTAAATTGGTCATTGGTTTGACCAGAATCGGCCTCCTAATATAGGCGTTTGGACTGGGTTTTACTCTGTTTTCGGTCAGAGTTTTGATCAACTTTGTGTCGATCCTCTGGGAAATCTAGCGCGATTACAATTGAACTAATTGAAGGACATCAAAGCTATATATGTTGTGTTCATACCATAGAAAGTGGCTCATCAAAAGATCGAGCGATCCAGCGGGAAATTCGTTGCGAATTTGGGCTTCTGACTGCCCCCGCTACTGCTCTATTCTGATGTCCGCGCGCGCTCCCGACGGTCCGCCGGCGGCCGAAGGCGTGACCAGGACGTTCGCCTGAGATGGCCGTCGCTGCGGATGCGATGGTCCAGTTAGGGTTCCTCCCTCCATCGATCTCTTGATTTTATATGCATATACTGTATCGAACAGAATCGGGGGGGGGAGCTTTGTGCTCGGGCTGGACTTGTTTACATGGGCTGGGTTTGGGCACTTGTGCTCGGGTCTGGGGATTTAAGCGTGGGTTTGCATGGGGTTGTTTGCAACTCAAGGGTTTTGGTCCACTGAATTGGTTTCCATTATTTAGCCTATGTTTTTATATATATATATATATATATATATATATATATATATATATATATATATTTATATATATATATATATATATATATATATATATATATATATATATATATATATATATATATTTTATATATATATATATATATATATATATATATATATATATATATATATATATATATAATATATATATATATATATATATATATATATATATATATATATATATAAAATATATATATATATATATATATATATATATTTTTTTTTTTTTTTATATGTATATATATATATATATATATATATATAAAATATATATATATATATATATATATATATATATATATATATATATATATATATATATATATATATATATATATATATATATATATATATATGCCATTGAATATATTTATATATATGTATATATCTTATACAATATTCTCTATAAAATCTAACATAAACCTCAAAGCTATCTATTCCTAGGGTAGACCCTATCTACATATATATATTTATTTATGACTATATATAATAATATTTAATCGACAAAAATACTATAACCGATAACAATAAAATAATATTATATATATAATAACCTTAATAAAATAATAATAAATATAACAAAATTCAATAAAACAACAATGGTGTATATATACCATTATGCGCAGTCAAATAATCACCAAAATGCACAAAGACCCATCTTATACAAATGTTATTAACTATCGACTAATAATAATATTTATGATATTTAAATATGAATACATGCAATATTCATTAAATCATTAAAACGAAATATATCCCCCTCATTCTAATTTTCATTAACACGAATGTCATTGGACGTGCCGCATGACTCCTCGGCTTGGGCTCAGTTCGGGTCCAGTCCCGGCCAAAGTGGTATAACCGGTTTTCCTAACTCAATAATATAATTAATAAATAATAAATCTTCGGTAAGGGTTAAATCGCAACTTGGCATAGTTTTTCTAGTTAGGAAGTCACTATGGCTCGACCTTCCCTACCAGGGCTAATACACTAGTCAAACCATGCCAATGCACTATCCGTGCCACTATTCCTAGTCGTCTTGTACTTCAAAACTCCACCATGGCTAAAGTCCTCTATCGTAATAATTAATTAAATAATTATTTATAAAATTCTAAAATCACCATTAAATCCAAATAAATAAATAAAATATATTAACAAAATTTTGGGAAGAGGGGTTACAAATCTACCCACCTTAAAATAATTTCGTCCTCAAAATTTAAAGGAAGAGTCTATCAGCTATGATAAAAGACGGTGTCTATTAGCTATCATCTATTCTCATGGTCATTTCGTACTATGAATCCTTGAGAATTTCTACCCACCTTTGGTCACTCCACTCCCTCAAATCTCATGTCACTAAAACTTTATAATCATCCAACTAATTACTAACATTGCTACCAATAAATATCTACTGCTATAGTATCTATAATCCTCTTCTATCTATCAAGCAACCCAAAAATTTAACAAGCAACAAATTCATACAAGTAGCTAAGAATTACTGATAAATTCCAATAAGCATGACTATTCGTCGCGTTACAATAGGAAGGATAGGGTGATAAGGAAGAATAATCGGAAGCAATATGAAGTTTCCAGAGCGGTAGATAGCATCCAATGATGCAGGCAAAAAGAAAGTCTATGAGCCTATGGCTTATTTCCTAGCGTGGGCTACTCTAGTCCAGTCACTTGCTAAATCGGAGAACCCTTCATTTCTTAGAGGGGCTTGCAATCCATGCAATACAGAAGTTCCGTTCTCAAAATTTATTTTAAACAAATTCCCATAATAGAATAGAATTTGAGAAATCAAGATTGTGATCTTTTCCGTGGTTATTTAAACACACAAGCAAGGAATATAATGCAATGCGAGATCGTATCGCGACTTCCAGGTAGATGGAATATGGTTACGAATGACCTCACATTCTAAGAGGTGGAGAACTATATAGTAGGTGTAGGGACTTATCTCAAATAGTTCAGTTTTAATAGTCTAGTTATGGTGGTATGCAAGGACGGTTTTACTGGGTCTTAATAGGTTTTCTGATTGTACATCAATCGTTGGTTGGATGAACCCTGGATTTCAATCTATATCGACTGGACAAGATCCCAATGGTAAAACTATTTCTACTAGGTTAGGGTAACCTAGAATAGGTTTTCACCCACATGGTTGAGCTAGATGGCAGTCGGACTGATTAAATAGGTTCTGTAAGCCTTGAAGATGCGCCTTCCATGACTTTTGTGTTTAAGTAGCACGAGAAGACACAATTGAGTGGCACACTAGTGACATGTGCATAGTGGGCTTCGAGTAGATCACAACCATATATTGGTCGAAGGGTTCGAGTCGAGGTTGAGACTCTAGTAGAAGTCGGGAAGTATACCAGTATTATGGTAAGGGTTATAGCTAGTCATTTCGTCCTGAAAGTCGTACCATAAAAATAGAGTACAAGGGGACGGTTTGAGTGGGACATGTTATACCTAGATGAAGGTAGACTCATCTAGATCTTGCATATAAAATTTGTTGGAAGGTAACAGCTGGTCTTGTGCTCCGAATATTAATGACACGGTCGGGAACACAAAATGATCTAAATGGAAAGTGGGAGTCCATGGGGCACTAATTATCATCCTAATAGGAATTATTCTGATCAATCAGTAATCTTCATATATCCCAAAATTTTAGGGCTTACAGTCTACCCACCTTAGAAGCTAGGATATGGTTTTAGGAATAATGAGGTTAGAAGGATTCCAAAGTCCGGATATTGTACCCCGACACTTGTTAATGAAGAATAAGGCGCGACGTAACGGAATACGGTAGATATAAGTCAAATCAAGGATCGTTTATCACTAAATGGAAAATGAGTGTGTACAATGACACATGGTCGATAAAATAGAATGATATGCTTGTCCACAGTATACTAGAGTTATCGACGGGGTAACCAACTCTAAGGCACATCCTACGAAAAGATTTCTAACAACTGAGTCGTGAGTTTCTATTTGTGTTAAGCCTGCCAGACTATTGTCACAAGAGTTCTAGGGGTATGGGCTTAAGTGTTACTAGTTAAAGCAAGCTTTAAGCAATAAATTAGAGACTCACAACAAATTATTTTCTTGAAAATAGATAGTCTCCTAGGTTGGCATCTTGACTAAGGGTAAAAACCCTAATCATTCTCAAGTTCAGATGGCTTGAAAGTCCCAATAGTAGTTTGAGGGTTGAGAGGAGAACGAGTAACTTAACCACATGGCTGGTCGATACTTGTGTATACAACTATCACAACCATGGAGGTACTCTGTATCTCACTACCAATTATGAGCTTTCGTCTTCCGAATCAGTGAAAGACAAAAACAGTAAAGAGTTCAAGGGAGATGTCACTGAATACAATTACGTGATTCAAAGGCAAACATATAATTTAAGAGGAATTGTCAAAGCAGTCGCGGATGAGATCCTAGAGACATCTATATCTCAATCCACGTCAGTAAATCAGAGGAAAAGCGAACCGAGTGCACTACGGTTGATCAGACCGTAATACTTCGATTCTGATTAGACAATATGTTAGTAGGCGTCCCCAATAACATATGTCTTGAATCAAGCTCGATAAAAGAGTAAGCTTGTAAAACTAGGCTGTAATAGCAGCATTGGTCAAGATAGTCAAAATACGAGTATGCGAGATTGTTTGAAAGGAGGCACAAGTAGTTCAAGTTTTATGAGAATCAAAAAATTTACCAGGTGTTCTTGCTTATACAGTCAATCCTACTATCTTCTATTCATAAGGCCTTGGTCGACTAATGGGTTATGGACTTCTGAATTCTATACTCCAGGTAAACCTATTAGTGTCAGTCAGTTACCTTGTCAATGGATCACGAGGACCACGGAAGGTCAGGTTGGGGGACATGCTACCGAACTTACAGAGCTTCCACTAGTTTGGCTTTGGATCTTATGGGACGAACATGCATTTTTCTGTCCTCTATGGTATCTTAAACTTGTAATCACGTCTGAAATCATGTTACCGAGAATTATGCCTTGCCCATATACTCCGGCCGTGGTAACCCTTGGTTCCGTGATTCAGATGTGACAAGATATCGGATACTCTACTTTATATTGACACAAGGGTATCTAAGATCTAAAGAGGTCAATGAGAACATAGTTTTAGCAATGGTCCATAAACTATGATTCTTCGAAATGATTTCAATTCTGGGGGTTGTGCCTTGCCAGTGCGCTGCCGGCTGCAGTGAATCCACACTCTCCACTCTCAAGTAATTGGCGACAGTACGCTGCTGTCTAGCCATCAAAGTCGTTAAATTACCCTAACTATACTCCTAAGAACTTCAAGGAGCTGCTAGAGATTCAAACTAGTTGACTATGATAGAAAGTGTAACATCTGCCTATAAGTCTCAATCCTTAAAGTAAAAGACTGGTCGAAAGGAAATATCTGAAGACAAGTGAAGTAAGAACATCCTAATCTTTATCTCATATATATTTCAAATGGCTAGGGAAAAACTTTGAATCAAATCTAACTTTCATACAGGAATAACAGAATCATGAATTATAAACCAATTCCATACAGTAAAAATAGAATTTAAAACCGGTAATACTAACTTATGATATAAGATTTATATCTACATAGAGCAAAAGAAAACTGAGTAGGTTATCAAGATTATAGCCTTAATTCTGAGAAAGCCTAACTAATCAAATGAGTAGTATACCCACGTTGGATCATATCATCACATCAAAAGCAATAGTGTGTCTATAGGGATCTAGCAAGCTATCTGAATTTAATAATTCTAAATTGCATGACCTATCTAACAACCTTAACTACCCGACGGTCAATTTGAACAAGGGACTCCTAGTCCTAGTCATTCTCTTAAATTAAATTAATCCCTAATTCGTGAATGAGCATTTCCTAGTCGCAGGCTCGCAATAGTACAAATAACTTAAGTACTATCACGAGTTCGCAAGATTTGCGAAGACAGACCTGCATGGGCCACCACAAAAACTTGTCATGACCCGCACCCGTTCTTTTTTTTAAACGGATACGAGACGTATCCAAGCCAGCCTACGCCACAGTGTCGGCGGTAGAACGCTGTCACGGCCACGAAGATCAAAATCACAAATAATGCTCATTCACATAATTAATTTAACTTACATTGATCACAAGTTTTACATTTGTAGAAAAATATAAACATGTACAAATAAATGAATGACTACAACTCAACTATCTAGCTAGTCTCTAGGCTTTTGTCTGCAAGTATTCCTGTCACTCCCCAAGCTAACTGAATCAACGGCTAACCTGAAAAATATTCGTTTCCAGTCAGGAATGGAACGAGCACAATTCACTGAATGCAATTTCAAATAAAGAAAATGACTATACAACAGAGGTTAGACATCAATTGCATGTTTTAAAAATAAACAGGAAATACAAAAAACCAATAGCAAATAAATAGACACAAAATACTTTCCCCAACTGTTAGAAGTACCTTTGATATGTGATCAGTCTGGGACACTACACTGTACGGTCTACGAGGTCTAATTGTATGAAAAATAAGCACTATCTACAAGGTCTACTTGCAGAAAAATAAGCACTGTCTACGAGATCTACTTGCAGAAAAATAAGCACTGTCTACGAGGTCTACTGCATGAAAATAAACATTGTCTACGGTCGGATCACACATCCTTGGTACTTCTCATTCTCGACTCAACAATTTATAATAGAATATAAAAGTCACATAATCAATGGCCAATCAATGAAATATAGTGAGATCAATATCGAAATGCAGACAATAAACTGTACTCATCTGTGGTCCTCTGCTGGTGAAACCGACAATCTGAACATCTCAATGTGCCACAATAGTCAAAACTCGCACAACAGTCCCCGGATGCTGAAATAAATATTTCCAATGTTCTCAGAATAGTCAAAATAGCTTGAATTGCCTGTCCTTAAGTCCAATTCTGGACACAGGGGCAAAACGGTAATTTTGGGTCAAAACTGTGTCCGTCGTTGGGCCTGCTTTGCACCGAAAAGTGTGCCAGAGTCAACGGTCTCTAAAGTCATCAAACCACATATCTACGGATCTAGTTTTTCGATACGAACCCAACCGTATGTCCTAAGTTGGATTCCGGCAGGCCATGCACAAAATCGCCCGTTGAGTCGAACCGTGGGGCCCGCAAAATGGCGTTCGGATTCAACTATCTCAGAATCGGACCAAACTTGGCATACAGGACCAAATAAACGATACGGTCCTGTTGGCGTAAGTTTCGTCTCGATCTGACGAGCGTGCACAAAGTAATTGGAGAATTTGCAAAGTGACCGATACGATGAATTTTGACGGATACGGGTCAAATTTGTCGCGCACACGCGACAAATTTGAATTTCGTCAAAGCCCACATGACCACGAAGCCGTTACGCACCTTTTGATACTTTCGGTTCGCGACCAAGTCGCCCGGTTTGGCGGGACGCACGTGGTATCGGAGGATTTTCAATATTTTGAAAACAGATTTTTCTGTAACTTCACAATCCAATTACTCATTGTACTGTAAACGAAAAATTAATCTATCTGAAGTGTTTTGTTGTCCTACAGGCTGTCTAAATAATTGTTCAAATATAATTCTAAACTGATCATTTGTTTGACCAGAATCGGCCTCCCAATATGGGCGTTTGGACTGGGTTTTACTCTATTTTTGGTCAGAGTTTTGATCGACTTTGTGTCGATCCTCTGGGAAATCTAGCGCGATTACAATTGAACTAATTGAAGGACATCAAAGCTATATATGTTGTGTTCATACCAGAGAAAGCGGCTCGTCAAAAGATCGAGCGATCCAGCGGGAAATTCGTTGCGAAGTTGGGCTTCCGACTGCCCCCGCGGCTGCTCTGTTCTGATGTCCGCGCGCGCTCCCGACGGTCCGCCGGCGGCCGAAGGCGCGACCAGGCCGTTCGCCTGAGATGGCCGCTGCTGCGGATGCGATGGTCCAGTTAGGGTTCCTCCCTCCATCGATCTCTTGATTTATATGCATATACTGTGTCGAACAGAATCGGGGGGGAGCTTTGTGCTCGGGCTGGACTTGGGAAGCTCGGGCTGGACTTGTTTGCATGGGCTGGGTTTGGGCACTTGTGCTCGGGTCTGGGGATTTAAGCGTGGGTTTCCATGGGGTTGTTTGCAACTCAAGGGTTTTGGTCCACTGAATTGATTTCCATTATTTAGCCTATGTATATATATATATATATATATATATATATATATATATATATATATATGCCATTGAATATATTTTATATATATATATATATATATATATATATATATATATATATATATATATATATATGTATATATCTTATACAATATTCTCTATAAAATCTAACATAAACCTCAAGGCTATCTATTCCTAGGGTAGACCCTATCTACATATATATATTTATTTATGACTATATATAATAATATTTAATTGACAAAAAAAATATAACCAATAACAATAAAATAATATTATATATATAATAACCTCAATAAAATTATAATAAATATAACAAAATTTAATAAAACAACAATGGTGTATATATACCATTATGCGCAGTCAAATAATCACCAAAATGCACAAAGACCCATCTTATACAAATGTTATTAACTATCGACTAATAATAATATTTATGATATTTAAATACGAATACATGCAATATTCATTAAATCATTAAAACGAAATACAACCCCCTCATTCCAATTTTCATCAACACGAATGTCATTGGACGTGCCGCATGACTCCTCGGCTTGGGCTCAGTTCGGGTCCAGTCCGGGCCAAAGTGGTATAACCGGTTTTCCCAACTCAATAATATAATTAATAAATAATAAATCTTCGGTAAGGGTTAAATCGTAACTTGGCATAGTTTTTCCAGTTAGGACGTCACTATGGCTCAGCCTTCCCTACCAGGGCTAATACACTAGTCAAACCACGCCATTGTACTATCCGTGCCACGATTCCTGGCCGTCTTGTACTTCAAACCTCCACCATGGCTAAAGTCCTCTATCGTAATAATTAATTAAATAATTATTTATAAAATTCTAAAATCACCATTAAATCCAAATAAATAAATAAAATATATTAACAAAATTTCGGGAAGAGGGGTTACAGATTCTCCATCGATTTCAGCTCCAAGGATCTCCATCTCATTCAGATGACCCATCATCTTGAGAACATGATCCCTTACTGGTGTACCCTCAGCCATTTTTGTATTCATCAAACACTTCATAGCAAACTATCTAGCTGCACTACTCTGATGTCTGAAAAGTTCCTTGAGGTTATACATCATGTCATAAGTTGTGGCCATGGCCTGATGCTGATGTTGTAGTACATTTGACATAAATGCCAGAATGTAACATCGCGCCAACTCATCTACCTTTTTTCACTTCTTATAGGCCTCTTTGACCTCTTCATCGGAGTTAGCATCAGGCTTAGGTGGGCATTCCTCAACAAGTACATATTTGTACTCCTCAGAAGTCAAGACAATGTCCAAATTACGTTTCTAGTCAATATAATTAGGTCCAGTAAGCTTGTTTTCTTTAAGAATCACCATAAGTGGACTGAAAGAACCCATTTTTGAAATTCTGAGAATCACATGAATAAAATTATGTAGGGCAAAAAACTTTTTAAATTAATTAAATATTGTTTCCCTCAAAACAATAATAAGGAAATCTCCAACACCTTGAACATCATGAATTTAGTATGCCACGATAGTATGGACGTATAAAAATTCAACTTTGTTCAAGTAGATACTTCCTATTAATTTTACTATCATATCAACATAACTTTATGACAAATAAAATTAATCTGTTAGTTTTGCTCTGGTCATACAAATAATAGCAGTGACTCCGATGGGGAGGATACCATTATTTGTATCTAAGTGTATACCATTACTTAATACTATGTCCATTACCTTGTAATGAGTTCCTATAGATGGAGAAGTGTACATATACTATGTAACTTTCTACAATTATCCCTAAGAAAGTTTGTACTGGTGATCCATAATTATACTCATTCGATATGGAGAAAAGTACTAAAACTAACACGCAAGTATAATTACATCACCTACAAACCAGTAATGGAGACCATAGGATTTATGCTAAATAAATTTCCTCTCCCACTTAGTTATTTAACAATGACGGTTTTTTTACTAGTTGTTATTATGTCCATATTGTCCATTATTAATGTAGGCTTAGTTTTTCAAAAAAAACATCCACATAATAATAAACATGCATAATCAGAAAAAGCAAAATGACAACAAACAAGAGAAAAATATCCAACTAGTATGGTCATCTTTCCTGCTCCGTCCTTCATCGAAAATCATCCATCTGCCTCTGGACTGCTTAAAACCAGCATCTCATCTGGCGTCAGAAATAGCCACCACCGCCATCACGATTGATCAAAAATAATTAAAATTACATCAATCCTATGCCTCCCAAAGGAGTTCACACATAATCTAGATTGAAAAATTAAAATAATAAGTACGATCAATCCTCGTGATTTTAATTACATCCAGAATAACAACAACATCCACGACATATTTGTGATTTAAAACAACACAAACAAAAACATGCATTAGACCATAATAGTTGGATCTAAGATGCCTGCAAAACCGAGTTAGAACAGATCTACCTCTACCGACTATTACACAGCTCAAGTTTTATTGGACAACATAGACGTATCAATCAATACGCAGATCCAAAGTGGCTCTGATACCAATTGATGGAACTGGGGATTCCCAGGACCCTAATTCGGTGTGCATATTGATTGATAGAAAGTTAAACAGATATAAACGTGTTCTAACCCTTCATAGGCGGAAACTAGGGTTCACGAATTATACCTGCGGCGGAAAGAAGACAACAGCTCCTAGTAATCTCAAGCAGTCACGACCCCAAGATCTTCTGCACGTATTCCTTTCTCGTGTTGGACGTTGTATAGGCGACGATCTCCCAACCTTTTCTTCTTCTTAGCAGCCCCTTCTTTCACTTCTTACGTAGATCACGAATTTATAGAAAGCTTCTTAGTTCTAATAATCTTTTGGCGGCCAGAGAATAGAGGATATATATAAGGCTACGGCATGGACCATGAGGAAAAATTATGGCTAGGTCTCCTAACGGATCTGGGTGTCCTGTGTTCAGCCCGAACACACAACCCAGGCCCATTAACAATAGCTCAGTCCACTAATGAGCTATTGTTGCACTACCTTCCTAATCCCAAATAATGATTGTGGGCTCCTTCTATTATATGCTCGTTTGGCTCTCCATGTTAAGATATCGAATGTCTGTTGATCAGATTAAGATACTGACAACTATGTCGATCAACATCTTTTATCCTTGATTAGTACCACTCAACTTTATTTGTCATGTCGGATATAATCCACCTGCAGGGTTTACATGACAATCCTTGTGAGCTCCTTAAGGGGACATCATCAACCCGACGTATCGGAACATGGATTACTTTTATAATCAACAGTCCATCATACATACAATGTTATTACCCAATCATAGAGGTTGTTGACTCATAATGAATCTCACTATTTTATGAGTCAAAGTAATGCACACTGCATATCCATGTCTGTTATTATATCCGGATTAAGAGAACAAGCATCCATAATAATAGAGGTGTCTGTTCTCTTATGTAGTCAGTACAAAGAGAACAACCTCAAGTGGTCCTGTTCAATACATACAAAGTGTACTAGTATAAACCTGTAATCAAGATAGACTAATACCAGATTACACTACAACCTTTCCAATAGATTGTCCAAGTCCATCTAGGTTGTGAACCATTTATATATTCTGTAGGGAACTGATAATATGATCTTCTGTGTGACACCACACACCATATTTTCTACAATATAGAGTATCAGACACTTGCATCAACACTTGTAACAAATACAATATGCAAACATTGTCCATATGATTCTCATTCAAAGTTTAAGAAAATAAAGTTAATACAAAAGTGATGCTTTTAGTATATAACCCTAACAGTAACCATATACTGGCACTGTCTAGACAAGACTAGACTCCATCCATCAATCACGGCCAAGCAAGAGTACGGCTTGATACTTTAACTAACTAGGGTTGTCATAAGCCTAGTTACTAGCAAGATGTAATGAGATATTCCCACAGTCACAAGCCATGCAGCTATCCAGGTTATCCAGGCGAGATGATTTATTAGAGTGACAAGAGTTATCAAGATTACTGGTGTACTTAGTACTTAGCATTTCAAGAAGTGCCCCACATGACAATGAGCTGAAAGTGTGCCCTACTCGTCGGCAGGCTACAAGTCCACAGGAGTGGCCGGGATTGCCTGTAACTGGAAAATCTCTCTATATAAACTACTTGATCAATCTAGTCATTAACCTAGTCAGATTCAGTATGAATCCCTGACCGTGGTAACCAGGAATCCATGTCCTAGACATGATGCAAGACGAGACATGTAGCTTGTACTGGCACAATCAAGAAAATCAACCACGATATCAAGACAAGAGTTACTTAGCAAGTCAGGGTAGCTGTCGCAACAGCGCTTTCAAGATTTTATATGTCATGCCAGGTTACTTGTTACTTGTTAAGATTACTTGTCTGGAGTGCGCCTCGACAGGCCATTATAAAGCTTATACATGTCATATCAAGTTTACTTGTTAATTATCAAGAGTGCGCGTCGACGGGCCATTATCAAGATTACCAAGAAGGGTTCATGCCATCATGTCGTGTTCATGTCAAGAGTTATCAAGTTATCACATGCATATAACAAAAAACATAAACAGTTGAAAGAACAAGGAAGGTGCAGGGAGGTAGGCCCATCACAAGGGGCACCTAAACATGGATGGGCGCTAGGCAAGCATGGACGCCTAAGCAAGCATGGGCGCCTGGGCCTAGTGGCCTAAGCAGCAGCTGTCACGATCCGCCTACCCAAATTGTTGGGCGAGCCGAGTCATGTCCATCCTACGCTTGAGATAAAGCGTAGTAAGTGTTCTAAGAAACAAGGTAAGACTAAAGTGGCTAACAGTTATATATGTATGAAGAGTCAGAAATGTTCCAAACACAAAAAAAGTCGACTCGTATAAAAATATGTTCCAAGTACAAGTCCATAATGTAAAGCTGGATACAGGTCCAGTCATAAAAATACATAGTCT